>QOVE01011157.1:0-10591 GCA_003521275.1 Tricholoma sp. MG99 | reverse complement strand
AACAAACAACCCAAAAAAACCCATATATCTATGTTGTGGAGAGTACAGGATACATGTTTCAAGATTTGAGGGTGTGACATCCTGTGACACCCATGTGACTTGGAGTCACATGTACTGAGCATTGGTCACCACCAATACGAGTTGTCGTGATACAAATACATTCATACTACATATACCCAAATCTAGGAGAAATACCGGTGAAGTTGTTACCTACCGCCGATTATGCTTTCCCGGCGTCTGATAATACGGTAGTTTCTATGTCTACGGTGGCTCCCATTGCATGAATATTGAATACCCTACGATCCGAGTCATGACCTGCCAAATACTTGTCGGTTGCTGGCAGATCTGTATGTTGCGACGTGCTAGGATCACTGACGACAGACACGGGAAGTATATTCGTCCGTCTGATGAACTCTTCAGGGAAGATGATTAGCATGCTGCATGTGATACTTGCTATATTTGCTTCCTGTGGCCAGTTTTACTGTCAGATAGAATGTCCAGTTGCTTACTGTGTAACACTTGCCATAAAAGCTGGGATATTTTCCGCGTTGCTCTTCACTTCATAGAGGACTGCATAAAGAAGGTGGTTCAAGGAATAAAGTGCAGCAGACTCCACAAGAATACTGATGATCCAGCGTCTGAGGTTGCTGTGTGTCGATACGCCAAGTTGACGCAGCTGCTTCTGCGTCCATAACAACTTGAACACGATAGCACCTAGGAAGGAAACCGTGAGCAATTTGTTCAGATCCTTAGGGTTGCATTACCCGTCGAGTATACGGTCGTTACAAAGCTACACAGAAGGAACGCTACAGTCCATTGGGTCAAGGCCATGGTGAAGATGCTAGTCTGCAGATTCAGGTGTTCTTGGAGTTCACCGAAAAATATGCCAGCGACTGAAAAGACGATTACAATTTATTGCTGGCTAATGGCCAATCCGGTGACCTACTGAGGGTTGCCACGAAAGTCAGGCAAGGAACTACAATGACGTAATAATTGTGGTTCCACACAATCCATGTACGGTGGACCTTTTTAGCAGGTTAGCTTGTTCAGGCTAGACTAATAGATAAATGACTTTCACCATTAGAGCATCCGCCAAAACGATGGCTCCGACTTGGCCCGTCCTACAGATTCTTTTCGCAGGCGTAGTAATGAGGTCAATGTAGGTCAGGGGATCTTGTGCATGGACTATAAAGGCCCTATATGTGTTGAGCCACAAGCCAACAGCATTCTAAAGACGACAGCATCCATAAGTAGGTCTGACTTCCAAACAGCTTGAATGCCAACTTGACTCACCAAAGTCGCAAAAACGAAAATAAGGACTGACGCTATCACAAGCGGTACGTTGAACTTCCCGGAAGTTCTCTTCCGCAGTATGATGTCCACTGATCTAAGGAAAAGTGCAACCACAATTCCTGACAAAACATGTAACAATTGTCAGAGTAGGTGTAAATGAAGCTCACCGTAAGCAAAAGTGGTGATCAAACCTGCCACCAAGTATGCGGAAACATGGCCTGAAAGCATGATCAGAGGAAGAAGGGCAAAAGATAGTGAAGGGCATGGTGCTTCGCATTCAGACTCTTTATATATCGATGGATTCTCGAAGCTCCACATTAGGGATACTGTTGATTCTGCAAGTCTCTTCCAGATGCTTGCAATATCGCGGAAACATCGCCAGCCAACACTGATTGTTTCTCCTCCACACAACCTATTGTAATTTGCTGTACACGGGCTTTTCAGCTCGAGCTACTTGACCTCAAAGCCAATGGCATTGTATATCTATGTATCCAAATAACGCGAAGTTCTGTCAATTGCACGTCACAGGTCCTGGCGATGCTCTTCCCGTTGACACACAGTGTGAGAGAACAAGAGCTGCGGTGGCGGTTGCTGCGATCGGCGTGGAATTATTCCGATATTATCCACACCTAGACGTTGTTGCGAGGCAGTCCTTCCACTTCGTGGTGGGAGTAAGACTAGCCCTCCGTTCAATGGAAGGGGTCGTGATGAAAGGGTACATAGAATAATGAGCTTTCTGCACGCAGATGGCGCTCAACTCTGGATCGTATCTCACTGTGGTAAGATATGGCAGAATAACACAAAGGTCATACGACGTGCTCACCAACTCATAGGTTACAGCCGGGGCTTCAGAGGCATCACATCTCGTGTGGTTTTGGAAACAACACACAGGTGCATGTGCGATTTTCTTACCGCGCCGCGAGGATGAGTGCTGCTGTATCTGTTAGGGATCTGTGCCAGTGGACAGAACGAGTGAGAAAAGCAATATTTTTGGTGAGATCCAGAAATAAACAAGGATGAGAGCGGCGGTCACGCTGGTTTCAAGTAGACCAGTCGGTCTGAGTTGCCGCCCGGCGCGGGCGGACCGCAGTGTCTACATCACTTGTGTGCATTGGCGACTCATTTTGGAAATGAAACAAATCAGCAATTAATCCTGATCCCATAAGCATCCTTGGATTTTAAAATGATCAGGGTTTGAGGATCACCTCATGTCCCAGATGACTCTGGGTTACTACAAGGGTGACTACAATCAAATGAAATTTACATGGAGAATATTCGTGGATGCGGGAAGCCATGGCATATTAGCAGACTCAGAAGGTGCGTAATGTTATTTGGTATGGTGACCACAAACACCATGCCTACCGCCACCTATCTTTGAACTCCACGAACCCTGTGGCTGGAGTTGTAATTTGACGATTGGGTCCGTCCTCCCATGTCACAGCTGTATGATTCTTGCGGATGTACTTGAATTCGACGACTGTGCTGGCAGGGATATCAAGGCTGACTGGATTACCGCAGACTATAAGAAAAATGACTCGGCCAAGGAAACAAACGGCGTACCACTCCAGTTTGGATAATTGGTTGGTGAAAGTGCAATTGCATAGTGCGGAGACCAATTTGACATCTGGTCAACAGATCCTATCAGGTAGATGCTTTCTATAACCAAATTGGTATAAGTATCTGAAGTTCGCGAAGTATAGCTTACCACCCCATTTAGTAATAGCCACTACATTGAACGTGGCTTTGACCATAGGCCCTGCGTTGCTTTCACATACAGTGGGCACCTTAAGACCTTTCGCACCCCAGCTCGGAGAAACTCGTCCATTCCGCGCGGCGAAAGCTGACAGCGTGGATGCGTAGCTCCAAGTCAAGTGAGCGGCGCTGAGAGGAGTGCCGTCCTGCCTGCCAAATTGTTCTGCCATGCTGCCATCCGCGGGCGTGTACTTTGCATTTATAGCCAGGAAGCCATCTGCATGATCTTTCACTGCATTGATCAAAGTAGTGTATGTTGTGGAAGAGGATGGATAAGTCCCAATGGTGAGTAACGGTAAGAATTGCTGGAAGAATGCGAGTGAGATGTTCGTAACTGTTAGACAAGATTTTGCTCTCCACACAATTAGAGCGTCGTAGAGTTGTTCCGCCACAGCAGCAGTGGTAAGGTACCAAGGCTATCAGAGAGTCGGGTCAACAAACCGATGTTCAACAACCAACTTGAAGTAAGCTCTCACGTTGCCGCCAAAGTATATATCTTCTGGGTAGCGACCTGTTGCAATAGCGGAGTGGGGTGGCGTATCCTTGTTAATGGTATAGGTCGATCGAAAGGCGTCTACATAGACTTTAAGGTTTGCCAGGGCTTTATCTGAACATGGCTGGAAGGTTGCGGCATCGCAGCTCGCCATGGCATCAAAATTGTGAATGGAAGCCAGTACTGAGTTGGCATCCTTGCCTGATCGGCCCCCCAGTGTGTTTGATGTTATATGCATACTATCAGAATCCCAGTAGGACTGCATGAATCGGTATAGAGTTTGATGATAAACTCAAAGGACTAAATCAAAGGACTCACTTGCATAAAACACAAGATGTTGTCCGCTTGCGTAGTCCAGCCAGCGGCAACACTTGTTTGTCCAATCTTCTCAGCAAGAGCGATACCTTGTCGGAGTGCTCTGTGTTGGACAACTGAAGTAAAAAATGACGCAGAGGATACTTCCTCCCACAGGTCGAATCTGTTAAATAATTAAAGAAAAGGTTCTATGATGACTGATTTAAGCATACCCAGATATGTTCCAATTCATTGCCACGTAGTCGAGGTCAGGCTTGATGATCGGCCACAATTTGTGCATAACATGTGAGGAGTTGGCATTTGCTACTAACCAATTTGCATATGTTATCAAGGAGATCGATCGCAGTGCCGGGCCATCTGAGGACCAAAGTCATTACAAAGGACACTGAATCACAAAGCAGGACCAAATAGACCTCGCTGAGGCCTAAAGTCCAGCAATAAGCAGGGAACAGCAATATCTTTCGGGCCGCAGCACCTCACCTTCCCCAGTCGCCAGTGAAAGCAGTAAGCGAAATGTGAAACTTGGGTTCACCGAGTCCACCCGTTGTCATATTTCCACTTGGATTTTGCACGTACTGTAAGAGGGCTTGTGCTCCGACAAAATCATCGATCAAACTTCTCAACACGTCGTTCTGGCTAAGGATGTATCTAGATAATCCGCACATATGAGTTGTCCTGCCGGACAACATCGGCCCATACTTACTGATCAATGATACCTTTGAAGACTAGAGATGCATCTCGGGTCCATGTGTAGCGATAGTTTGGGCTAGTGCTTGGACTGGCAATGACAACTCCTGGCTTGAGAGTTTGATAAGGTCAGGCTTTGGCCACACAAAATAGTGGTACGTTAGCTTACCTTCGCACCAAAGGACCTTATACCGTCTGGCCCAATATTTGCAAGTATACCAGCTTTTGCTATCGGAGACTGTCTCTCGATATAGGAATCCACTGTATCCCGAGAAAACGAGAATAGGCGCGGGTTAGTTTGAGAGTGGGCGTAGAACCTTTCAACTGAAGAGACGTAGGGAGCCGACACATCTTTATAGAAATAAAATCTTTCTATTTGAGCTCGCGGGGTCCATAAAACACAGACCAGCACAAGGATGAGCAGAGTAGTCAAATAGAACCATTCGCATGATCTTGCATGACCATAAGACCATGCCATCTCATACCCGGTACCGTTTTCACGCGATACAGGTTCTCTCGCGGGGTGTTCTGTAATCAAGACTAAGAGCACAGAGTCCTGGTATGGTGGTAAGGACAGCCAGCGAACAACCAGATACGGATGAATCAGTAGCTTACGAGGACCCCAGCATATGCGAATGACCTACACGTCCAATGCACGAATTCCAAATGCCCAACTTGAATGTCCGATACTTACTCGTCGTGGCTGAGTTCTGAGCGCTGAGCGCTGAACCCAAACTTTATATACTTCGATAACTTGTCATAGAATCATGATGCGTGGTGGCATGAAAAATAAGATCTTGTTCAAGTTGCTCGCGGCAGATCTTGACGAAAATTTGAGAACTTGCTGACGGACTTCGAATATACGCCCATTGCCGGGGTCCTGGCAAGTGAATGACTATCATGACTAATATCCTGCACTGCTGGACAGTGGACAATCAGCACAACCACCCACCGTCAAAAAAATATTCGAGGATCAAGGTTTACAGTTAGTGTCAACATTGGAACGGATGAGCGCTAACACTCAGCAAGAGAAGGGATATATGCATTGTGTAATTATTCTACGAGTATAGCTATCATACCTCTATTATTCTGGGTCGTCCAACTCGTCTACTTCTTCTTCGGACTCTTCGCCATGGACATCCTTTTTTTCATGTCCAACACAACTTTCCTCAGTCTCACACTCCCCGGAGTGATCTCGATAATCTCATCGTCCGCCATGTAACTTAGAGACTCTTCTAGATTCATTATTCGCGGGGAGGAAAGAACAATCTTCTCATCTGCTGCCGCCGCCCTGATATTAGTGAGTTGTTTTTTGACGCACGGGTTGACGTATAGGTCCTGCGATTTTGAAGATTCGCCTATTACCATACCTGGATACACTATATTTAAGTTTTAGTGCAGTTCAAACAAAGCAGGTAGATGGTGTGAGACCTACCAGTAGTAGAAGGATGGATGAACATCGTGCCTCTGGCTTGAAGAGGGGCAATAGCATATCCAGAAGACTCGCCGGCTGCCATCGAGATCAAGGATCCATTTCTACCTGTGTCTATGGCTCCCTTGTAAGGCTCGTACGCTTTGAAGATATGATTGATTGTTCTGCAAGATCAGCATCAGCTTGTCCCGAGCAGCTTTATGATGGAAATGCGCACCCCTGGCCATGAACATCGTTCTTGAACTCTCCGGACATGTATCCGATTAGTCCTCTGGCGGGAACTTCCATTACAACTTTGACCCATCCATCTTCGTCCGCATCATAGCTAATCATCTCGCCTTTCCTCATGGTTAGCTTCTGAACGACACTTCCAGCATATTCTTCCTTGACAATGATCGTGCACTCCTCTATGGGTTCTAACATCCGCCCTTTCGGAGCATTGGGGTCTGGGTCTGGGATCATGACTGCCTTCGGAGACCCTACGCCTAGCTCAAATCCTTCCCGGCGCAGCGTTTCCAGAAGTACGCCCAGATGCAGCACCCCGCGTCCACGAACTTCAAGAGATTCAGACGTAGGTCCAGGTAAGACTGTTAGCGCCACGTTCGTTTCTGCTTCCTTATAAATGCGGTCACGGATGAGTTGGGAAGTCAGTTTTGACCCTTCTTGGCCAGCGAGGGGCGAGTCATTAGCATACATAAAAATCGAAATTGTGGGAGGATCGATAGGTGTCGTCTATTTCAACTCATTTAGCGAAGGTTGACGGGATAATGGTTGGCAACAAACGGGCAACGGTCGTGGACTATTCTCACTCCACCCATCGGGATGCACAAGCGTGAAGTTGATGCCGCCATTCTTGATTCCAGCAATGCTGACAATTTCACCAGCCCCGGCCGCTTCCTTTTCGACTCTCTCCAGTCCTTTCCTGCCAAAAATCTTCTTCACTTTCCCATCCCCGACTTTATTTCCGTTGGAGTCCAATGCCCAGACAACGTCGCCCACGCGAAGAACTCCGGTGTGAACACGACCAAGATATAACACACCAACATACGGATCAGCTTCAATCTGTACAGTCAACATCGAAAAAGGCTGTGACCTGTCGAGATGAACTGGAGGCGGAACGTGGGACATGATGAGGTCGAATAGAGGCGTCATGCTAGATGAATTTGGTGTAGGGACAGAAGTATGAGATGGGTTTTCTGCCGATGGTTTTGGAAGAGAATCTAAAGCCCAACCCTGCTTCGCAGATGCATAGAGCAGAGGATATTCAACTTGCTCGTCGGTCGCTCCCAGGGTTGCAAAGAGGTCAAAAAGATCACATTCGACTTGTTCAGGACGTGCAGTAGGCCTGTCGGACTTATTAAGAACCACGAGTGGTCTAGTAAGTATGATGAGGGTCGCATAAAAAAACACCTGGGTAGAAAAACCTACCTCAAGCCACGGCTCAGAGCTTTTGAAAGGACAAAACGGGTTTGAGTCATTGGTCCTTCTGTGGCATCTACGACAAGAGCAACGCCATCCACCATACTCAATACTCTCTCCACCTCCCCTCCGAAATCTGCGTGTCCGGGTGTATCGACGATATTGATTAAGTTACCTTGATAATTTATACTTGTACATTTCGACAAAATAGTGATGCCCCGTTCCCGTTCTAGGTCATTAGAGTCCATGACTCGGGTGATGAAACCATCCTCAATTGATGCATCGGCCGTTGTAGTGGCGGTAGAAGCTAGCGCGAACTGGGCCTGCTCGACTTCCGTAAGTTGTTTAATGGTTCCAGATTGACGAAGAAGCTGATCCACAAGTGTGGTTTTGCCATGATCAACTGTCGAGTACATGATCAGTTGCAGCGTCGAACAAGATAATACTAGACACGTACCATGAGCTATAATAGCAATGTTCCTGATCTTTTCTGTTGGAAAAATCTTTTCCTCAATCATGTCTGCAGAGACCTTCGGTGTAGATGAAAACGACCTTGTGTATCTCCATCGAAGGTTGATATCAGAGACTCCGGCGAAGTTCAACGCAGGTCCATGAATACATTTTCGGAACGTAGATAGATTTGCCCTTCGTACGCCGAAGTGAAGGACAGGTGCTATCATGGGGCGCTGGCCGCTCACAAGGAACTAGGGACTGATGTCACAATCTCACAAGTGAAGTGAACTATCACTTACTTGTCAGTGGGGGGAACTTCGTTGAAACAGGCGGAAAAAAAGGACGCACGTGATGCATTGATGTGGAAAAGTACTTAAATCAACCTGGATATACAAACTTATTAGTAACTTGCGCCGTAACGTCTAAGATAAACAACCTAGATTCGGTGAATAGGAATATAAATCGCCTGAGAGTGCTGAGCGCTGATGGCTGTAATAATAATATACACAAGTACATAATATACAAGCATTTATGCATTTATGTGAACAAGCAGAGCGAAAATTAGTAGAGCATGCATACAATCACTTGAATTAGAACGGAGAATTGATTAAGCTTGAGACGTGGAATACTGATTCATTGTTCCTTCACATAATCCCTTCAAGTTGCCGCGTCCGCTATTTTGGGCTTACTTCCATCTCCTTTAGTTGGTTCGCAGAGGTGCTAGTATCAGGACCGTTAATGTGGTATCTGCAATGTCATGAATGATTACACATACGTTGCGGATGGTCGCATGATGCAAGCTGTGAGTTTGAGTTCGGCAGTTGTAACCATACCTAGGCTTCGTTAAAATGATGTTGAGGCCTTGAAAGTCAAATCTCAGTACGCACCAACAGTCTTCCTTTATTATTGTTCCCTCTGGAGATAACAATGACATAATTATTTGTAACATACAAGTATGCATGATTCTGAACCTACCTTTTATTCTGTGCTGCAGGAGCCAAAGGTGCAAGTGTGAACTAATGACCTCTTCGATGCATTGTATACACAGCCAGTCCTGTTTGCTCCACGTGTCAAACTCGGAAGTTCGAACGTCATAGATCTCCTGCAAAAATGTTGTATATGTGAACTCCAGCTTGGAGATTAGGTTGTCAAGAAGTGGGGTTTCTGTGAAGTTGGAGCTTAAAGCTCCCTTAAGAAGGTGAGAGATCTTGTCTTTCCTCGTTGAAGCTAAGCCTCTTAGGTGTTCCCAATCTGAAGCCTGTGTCAGAGTCAACTCCAGTGCAGCTTGGGATAACATACTCGTTTCATTCCAAAGATTGAAGCCATGGATAGCATGACACCTGTGGCCTGAAACAGCAGACATGAGAAACGAATGTATTGAGGAAAGATAGTCAACAGACATGTATCATGCTCTCCACAGATAACGTCTAGAATAGACCTCCAATGTGAGGCGTCTCCAGGCGGCGGTTTCGTCTTGCGCTGTTCCCATATCTTAGTGAGTGGTTGTGAAAGATATCCAAGACCAGTGTCATGAACAAAACCGTGTTCTATGACACCCAATCCACTCAAACTTTCAACAATGTCATCTATAGTTCCAGCTTGATAGGCAGCTAAAATAGCAGCTGGTCCTTCAGAAAGAGCGAAATCTGCATAAAAACTCTCTGAAAACGCTTCATCTGCAGAGCGAATTATGCTCCAGAGACAACAAAATAATAAAGTGGACGACGAACATGGGTGAGAGTATGATCCCGAATGATCTGCCCACTCAACGAGTTCTGCAAGGAACTGAGCAACACTATGCATTGCCGATAGCTCGTAATTAGGAAACTCCTCCAGGAGTCGTTTTCGTTCAAGTCTCGCCGATTCTGTCACGGCAAGGTCCGAATCCGGATCCTCATTGAGCTCATCTTCAGAAAGAGGATAGGCTTGCGAAAGTAACATTAACCGATACACGCCACACCGAAAGCGCTCAGACTCCGCCGGATCTAGCTTGCTAGTCTGGGATGTACGGTCTTTGTGTCTGATAAATGAACAATTGATGGTTCGTGTCTATGAGACGGTGGTGAAACAACATGCCTCGAACTGAATAGGTCTTCCAGAGCTGCGACAACTGCCGTGTTCTCAGTCAACTTTCGTGCCTCTGTACCAGTTATAGGTGATATAGAATCAGTTTCAGCCCAGGGGGTAGGCGGCGACAGCGTGCTCTCAGAGTCTTGCTCAGACTGGATGTGTTTGCGGGAGTAACGAACCACCCTTATGGCTTGAGGCAATACAGGGCCAGTTACATTATATGCAACTGCGCGAAGAACTGAAGTTGGGTGTGTCTTGAAAACGGTGTGAAAATGTTTTGAAACCAATACTGCAGCGCCCAATGCTGAGAAAGTTGGCAAGAAAGTCAAGATCCTGTCTATTATATCGTCGTCAAGAGGCATCGAGCCAAGTCCCCGCATAGTATAATATAGTGGTGGTGTAAGAGAAGAAAGACAGGTTGGAGCTGGTCAAGCGGGAGTTCTGGATGGGCAAATGGTTGAAAGACTCGGTTATGACTCAGAGTCCGAGTCCGAGTCAGACTGCCACTGCCAGTTGTTGCAGTACCAGTGACCGCGACGTGATGCATATGTACACGTGATGCGTGACCAGGCAGTGCCAGTCCAAAAATAAAATATGAACCAGTCAAAAACACTCCCACTTTACTTTCTCTCTGGTAAAAGACGCTCCCCAAGCCGTGAGAGTCACGCGCCCGATCA
>QOVE01010884.1:10255-27587 GCA_003521275.1 Tricholoma sp. MG99 | reverse complement strand
CCAAAGGAAATTCGGGATGCGAAGACCGGTCGCCGTCGGTTCCAAAATTTTATGTCGGGATGCTGGTCATTATTCTGCGCCAACATCCATCCATCCAGTCCCTTGTAACAATCATTGATACCCATGTGTTCTTCACATCTTCCTGTTCTGTAGCGTCACCACCGCCGACTCAAACACAGCAGCTTCCCATTGCCTTTCATTTTGTCTCGTGTTTGCAAGGACAGACGATCCTTCTCAAATTTCCTTCTACTGTCCCCGCTAAACATATCACCATCTCTACACACATTGCATCACATCATGAAGGAAAGGACCGCCTGAAAATTGTTGCCTTTGAGCAGTATGCGGGAAGTAAGTACCCTCCAAACTCTGTAACCTTAAATTAGCCCTAACTAGATTCACGTGGTGTATTCTAGCATCTTACGAGTGTCAACTGATATTTCCACGACGGGTGGTAAATATGCAGCATGTTGACTCATGGCCCGGGAGTGAGGGTCCCGGAGAACTATTCATCAATATACCAGGGATAGACGAGCAATGATGTGTATGGCAATCTAGTAATTACAAAGAATTGTCGAAGATGTACTACTGAAAAAGCTAAGTGCTGTGGAGATATCACTACAGGTGCAAAGACTACGAAAGATTGCTCAGGTGAGACAAAGACCTGGTAAGATGCCAAGAAGACAAACCTCATGAGACGAAGACCTGAAAAGCTACCCAAGGGACCACCATCCACGAGACAAAGACCTAAAAGACGAGCCCCGGGTTTTGCTGATGTACGACTTCGACGTCAAGGTTTGGGACGCTGAAAGTGGCTCATCGAGAACAATCTCTGGGCATCGAAATAGTTGGGTCCTATGCGTCTCTTTTGCTCCTGACTCCAACACTTTCGCAACTTGTTCCATTGACGGGCGTGTGATGATTTGGCAAGCTGAATCACTGGAACGCCTTCAATGTATTTACACCGGCAACAAGGCCTATAACCTTGCACATTCTCCATTGGACGGTCGCCTCATTGCCGTTAGTTTCGAAGACCACTCCGTACGAGTATGGGATGTGGCTGACATGAAGCAGCCAAAAGATTTACTCCATACTAACATTGGCAAGCCTGAGGCACGCCCGCCTATAGGCGATAAATTAGGTCTCTCCATGAACGGCAAATATGTTGCCTTGGTTCATGACAAGGAGGCATATGTCTGGGACATTGAAACAAAAGCG
Organism: Tricholoma sp. MG99; assembly: GCA_003521275.1. NCBI lineage: Eukaryota > Fungi > Basidiomycota > Agaricomycetes > Agaricales > Tricholomataceae > Tricholoma > Tricholoma sp. MG99. The sequence continues at coordinate 26,372 of QOVE01010884.1, read as the reverse complement.
TTGATCCTACATGTCCAAGGGGTTGACTCGCAGGGTGGGCTAATTTTTTCTAAGGACGACACCCATCTTGTGACCTTCAAGCCAATGATCAAGATATGGAATATCGAGACTGGTCAGCTCCTGCAGACCTTGCCAGACTCGGCGGCCCAGCTTACATGCTCACCACTTATGCAAGGCTATCTCCATTCACTGGATCCTCAGGTATTCGACGTGTCTCAATATGTGCAACAAGATGTTGTCTTTACTGCACTCTCCCCATTCTCTTTCTCCAACCCTTGGGTTTTGGATCGGAATGGGAGGAATATTTTTAGATATAGACTTGAAGGAGAAGACCGGAACCCAGTTTCATGGGGTCAAAAGATCACCTTTGGCACATGGGATGGAGTGGTCACAATTATTCATGTTCCAGACGAAGATGCCTCTCAATTATCCGAAGACACGGAAGCCTTGAAATGACACTGTATGTTGATGTTCAGTATCTCTATATTTTTTCTTGTCTTTGTACTAAACTCCGTATCGGCGAATGTCGATACTTGTACAACACTTGTATGCTTCCATCTTTTTATCGAAATACTTGCTGTAAAAATATCACCTTATCTTGGCCCTGAACATCCGAGTCTCTGCCCTGATATCAAAGCTATAACAATGAGGTGCTTTATGAACGCTGCAACTGCGAGGCTCCCTCGCAGCTTAGTTATTACACAGCCACCTCAAGCAGAGTCAAGCTCGTCAAACTTGCTGTATCTCTTCTCTGTCCTTAGAGCCCAAGGAAACTCATTCAGGACCTTAGCTTCGTATGTTCACATCACCGCCGCATATCCATCAACAGGGAGACAGATTGTGTATAGTGTGTCGTGGCTCGCCATGGTATGCAACACCTGAACGAGAAGTTGTAGTAATAAAATTTCTGAAGTACGGGCAGGGAATCATTCAACTGTGGTCGACGGAGTTATGACTGATGTGAAGATCAACCATAGCAGACCACTGCCCACACGCACTGGCAGATCACAGTATCTCATCCCTCTCATCGCATCAATCAGAAGGTCGACTCAGATCTTTGTTACAACTTCCAGCTGAATTCAAAATGATATGCACTGCATGAAAAATTACATGCATTGCGGGGCTTCCGGATCTCCACACTCACGCTCATCAATCACAACAGCCTATCCAACCCCCCGCCCCGCCCAACGATGCACACAATCTTGTCCTCCGCCAGCGCCACCTCCGCCATGCCCTCCCAGTCGAAGACGTACATCGCGCAGTACAGCTCTGGGTGTAACGGTTCTTCCTCCTCGCCTTCTTCCCCCACCTCTCTCCTCGCCCTCGCCCTCATCCCCCACCTCTCTCCTCGCCCTCGCCTTCATCCCCCACCTCTCTCCTCGCCCTTGCCTTCATCCCCCACCTCTCTCCTCGCCCTCGTCCTCTTCCCCCACCTCTCTCCTCGCCCTCCTCTCCTTCCCCTATTGCCTCTTCCCCATCCTCGTCGCATACATTGTAGAAAGCTCCGCCGCCGCCTGGTCATTGTCGTCTTCCATTCAAGATCTGGCTTGTCACTACACGCACGCCCCGCATGGCCCTGCCCCCCATAAACACTCAACCTGTCCACTCCAAACCAGAACCCCCCATGGCCATCCCCCATCAAACACGCCCTCGCCCTCGCTATCCTTGCTCCCTTGCCCATCCTTGAAGCTCCCGACCACACGGCTCAGCGAGGCGGTCCTGTTTTCCCGTAGGATATCAGCGCCAAGACTGGCATGCTGCTCGCCCTCCGCTGCAAACGCGAAATCCTGGATTTTGACGTACGTCAAGGGGCATTTCGTGGTAAGGGTGGTGCTGGGATCTGCCCGGCGCGATAGGACGGACGTGGGCGAGAGGACCGAGGAGGACCATCGGCATTGTTCCCATGATGCTGGTGTGTTCTGCAGCTGGATCGAGAGGCGGTTGACGTTGGGAGCGGAGGAACCAGAGGAGGAGTGGTGTTTTCGGGTAGAGTTGGCGCAAGAGACGGAGGCGGAGGGTAGGAGGGAGGATTTGTAGCTCCTGGAGCCGCTGGGACGGCGCTTGGGAGATCCGGCGGGCGATCATGCGGAAGTGGGGGCTGGGCGCGTGGAGGACGGGGTATCGCGTTCTGGTGATTGTGGAGAGGTGTATGGAGGGCTGGAGGGCGAGTTGGATTGGGTCGGGTTGTGTAGATGGGAAGAGGGTTGGCTCGCCTGTTTGCGTGGGCGAGTTAGGCTAGAGCTTGCATGTAAGCCGCCGCATAAAGGAATATTGGGGGTAGTTGTGTTTCCTGTGGGCGTCGCTGTAGGTGATGGTGGGGATGGTGCTCCGCAGTATGATGACTGTTGATTAGGGAGAACATAGGGCAGAAAGAAGGCGGCGATAGTGGCGATGGAGACAATACACCGGGCGTGTGGTGTCTGTGCATGCCGTTGGGCTTAGCATTGGATAACAACGCGGCGTTGATGGAAGTGTCGTGGCGGCTTCGTCAGAGTTTGGCAGGGCGCTAGCCTCTTGGCCGGCTCTATCGTCCAGATGGGGTTTCATGACGAATAGCGTCGACATGGATGACGCAGGGAAAGGGACGAGGAAAGTGTTGCGTCGGCAGAGATGATGAGATCCATATTGTTGATCAGGTTGTACTGTGGGAGGAGAATACGTTAGCGCGAAAAAAATAGCGATACGTCAATGCCCGACCTGCAATAGGTGAGGTAAGATTAAGAGAATATTTTTTGAGGAAGTTGGAGCTGCATTATTGTAAGGATGGAGGAGTGCGGCATTATGAAGTGGTCGGGAGCAAGACACAGCTGGCATTCGCGGAGGAAGATTCGGCATATTGGACAGGAAAGATGCAATAGTTGTGGAAACCCAGTTTTCAAAAGATACGGTCAAGTGAATCCAGAGAAATAGATGTAGAAATCCATTCAAGACATATGACCGTGACGAGGAAGTGGTGGGCACCGCGGGCGAACGGCTAGGCCATTCTGAGAGACAAATGAGAAGAACAAAGCTGGATGGGAAAAAGAGAATAGGTCAGATTTATAGACAGAAAGGCTGACCCGTCGCAGAGATGCGATGAAGTTGAATGAACACACATCAGCGCACCGTAGAACAGAGGCAGATAACTTATGGCTGCTGCCAAACAACGAACAACAATCCCGTGCAATCGTCATCACCTAGTGCGCTGTTTCACTGATAAGTTCCTAAATCCTTACGGGAAGTCACCCACTCGCCGGAACTCGGTTGCTTGACCTTAACTTCCTCCCTAGCCTTGCTTCATATTACCATTTCGTAGAACATTCCAACCGCAGAACTCAACGTCACGCCCGTCACTGCCATTTTGTGAGTTTTGTCATTAAATAATAGGTAATTATATAATTTCAAAAATAAATAAAAATAAAAATAAACCTTGGACCTATGTAGTACTCGCAGCTGGAATGAAAATTGAAGTTGAATTTATGGCGTCGCCACACCATAATAAAAGCTCCTGCATGTGTTGCCGATTCACCCAAGCTTCACCATCCAAATCATCAAAGTAATCTGGCAAGACAAACACGAGCTTCCTCCGATCCTCCAGCTTTGCCGCAATCAACCTTCATGATGCTGAATTTCATTGAGCCAACCTCCTCAAGAAGCAGCTCCGTGCCTTCGAGCACATTCGCACGAGGATCGTGGGCGATGGTATCCCCTAGCACAATCATATTAGGATCTTGTGCAGCATTGGATCCGCTGATAGCGAGGTGCAGATCTTCGAGGACGGTTCGAGTGAGGGCGCCACGAGTCGTAATCGGTCACCGTTGCGATAAGAGCGTAGCTATACCAGCGATACATTAAATCATGCAACCCTGATTCAGAGAAAGTCACCTTGGTTCAGCTTCTCGCGCTAGCTTCGCTTCAGGCAACACGCTCATGTTGATCAGATCCCCACCCTACTGCCAATATATCAAGCTCTCTGCTCTCGTTGAGAACTGCGGACCCTCCATGCACATGATGCACTTACCGGCAAACAGCTTGACCCCCCTCCCCTCAACCTCTAGCGCCTTCCTCACACGATCTTCCAGCCACCTAACCAGCTTCCGCTGAAAGGATCCCCGAATGCCGCATGGGCCACGATGGCCGTACCCTCGAAGGACGCAGGGAGTATCCCCTTGGTACGGTCGATGATCTGCGTCGGGAGGACGAAGGAGCCTGGGGAGCATTCTTCGCGCAGGGAGCCGACGGCGGAGAAGGGGAGGATGGCGATTTGAGGACTGCGATGTTGGCACGTGAAGGAACTGAGGAAGGAGATAAGGAGTGGCCCGGTCTGTGTCTGGCGAGGAAGGCGATCAGCGTGCCAGATGGCAGGGAGCAGATTGCTATTGGCGCGCTGGGGAAGCCTCACGGCTAGATATGTAAGTTAATAGAATAATGGAATAAGAATAGCGACTCACTGTTTCTGGGTTTACATGTCTCCTGCTGCGGTTATTATAAACCACGGTGTTGAACATGGAATATATTAGAAGTTACTCAGACGAATGTTGCACGAATGTCAGGTTATCGAGATGGTATAAACCACTCCCGCCGATTACACCAATAAGGACTGTAGAGGTAATAAGCAGAGAGATACAAGTGCATGAAATTCATACCTTTATCGCTCTTCATCTGTACAAGCGAGGGACAGCACTTGAACGTGGCTTTCAATGGCAGTGCGGCCAGTGACGATGTCACAGCGTGATCAAGTCACTCAAGTTTGTCTAAGTGTCACTGTGTCTTACAACGACCAATCCAGTATCCAGATAACTGTACATGTCAGGTGGAGGAACTGCCAGTGGTTAAAAACACGCGCATCATAGCCTCAAAGTATTTCATCGCTATAACAATGGCTTCAATAACTTCAATCCCCCAGGAGCTCATCGACAAAACCATCGACCAATTTCATGCTGATCCAGACACTTTGAAAGCATGTGCAGTCGTTTCCCGTTCATTTCTCTCTCCCAGCCAAAAACACCTGTATCATTCCATCTTTCTCGGCGATTCTTCCACGGTATATCACCACAGAAGTCCTTGCAGAGACTATACGACATACTTGAATCCCACCCAGATATTGCGTCGTTCATCCGGGAGTTCCACATCCTCTTAATGTGCGGTCCAGCAGAAGTCAGCGATTGGATAATAGAAGAAGACAAATTCTTCCCAGGCATTATTGGAATGATGAATCGTCTTCAGCTGATATCGCTTGCCGGAACCGCATATCCTTCGACAGACATTTGGGACGACATCCCGATCAACGTACGATCTGCTATTCTACAATGTTTCCAATTACCCACCCTCACCGAAGTAAGGCTGACTTGCATTGGCACACTTCCCACTTCCATCTTCACGACTCTTACATGCATACAGAGGTTGAGCCTAAGGTTGCTTGCTTTTCGTGACAATCTTCACACCGAGTCCTCCAATGCGCCAAGAAAAACACTCGATCATCTGGAAGCCTTGGAACTTGGACTATGCGGAAGGCCAATACCGGAGGCAGTGCCATCGCTCATACCAAAATTGCGATTGCTCTCCATTGGCTCGTGCGACCCAAGCACATTAATCAGTGCACAGACTATGATATCTTCCTCCGAGTCTGCGCGTTCGATCACGATTGTCATATGGACTTACCACGTGGTGAAAAACGATCGTAAGTGTGATCCTGATCGCTTTCTTGATCTCATGGATGAATACTAACGTCGAGGTTAACAGCCGGGGAGATGATTAAGCTGGATATGATACATAATTTGGAGTTTTTGCTTTTCAAGATGCGTTTTTATACGCCCGAGGAGTCCCACCTTAATCTCGTATCTCTGGCTCAACGCTTCAAAGATTGTGTACTGCCCAAGGCCCTCAAGGAAATAACCATTGCTATTGTCATCCTGGCGGACACTTAGTGGGACGACGTACTTTTCACATGTCATGGATGGGACATGCTGGACGAGGCCCTTTGGAATCGGAGCTCTGCGTTACACAAACTTCATGTCTTGATTGACATCGATGACGCTCGTATTCCAGATGATGCTTACATCCAGCTCAAACGCTTGATCTTGACAATGTTACCTCGGCTTAGTAAACGGGCGACCTTCTCATGGATTTGGGAGTTTTGACCAGCTACGTGCACGCGCTTTGTTAAGAGCATGATGTACCGAGGGAAGAAACCCATTCTATCCTTAGATCTAGCATACATTCTAATTCCATAATCTAACAATCTACGCCCAGTGCATGATACGAAATTAGGCTATAGTAGAGGTTACACTCGATCGCTTGTTGACAGTGATAGGATATTGAAGCGCGGTATTATAAACACACGTCCTTCAAGGTGGCGAGTGGGTCTCCGCTCCTGCTGCAGCCATGTCCAGAGTGATGATGAACGGCAGCAACTAATATCAAGAACAGGCTTTAGTAAACCAAGCATAATCCAAGTGCGGCCTGCCAGTGCACAGTGATATTAACTTCACTTGCCGCCGTTCCCAAGCTCAACATCAATTCCAAAAATTTCTTTCCCGACCAGGGCATTCTAAAGCTTTCGCGTTGTCAGATGCCTTTATAGCTTTGCTAAAGATCTCCTTCGGGTGGATGCTCTGTCGTTATATGTCATGTGGAATTATAAAGATCAGACGTAAACTCTACCTCTAGCTTTATAACCACGAGAGGATGGTCGAGAATTTTTGTAGATCGATCTATACATAGCGTTCTTGGAAAGGCGTCAGGGCGCAAAAGAATAAATGTAAGCTGCTGATAGAGACTTTCGAATTGCTTTCGAAATGCCTCCTCTTGAGACAGGGATCCTTCAGCGATCACACTCCTTGACAGACGACGATACTTTTCGAGCTTGAACTTCAGGAAAAAATCAGTCGGAAATAGCCTACGCGATGGGCGATCAGAGACAGTCTTATGATCAGTAGAAGAACGAACTCACATTTGCTGATCTAAATCCATGTTAATGGACTGATGAAACTTCTTCTTAACGATTCTATCGATGTGGTTGCCAGTGGTTGCAGAATCTTATTATCTTTGAGACAAGAATCTCACATTTGAGGCTCGAAATCCACGCTACTCGACCGGCCTACAGCATCTCCGTCGCTAATACTATGAAGGTAAAACTTGAAGGCTACTTCGGTATTTGGGTCAATTTTCGAGGTTATATCGAAACCTAGTAGAGCGTTAATTTTTATCTATACACGAGTACCTTCAAGTTATTGATGATCAGAACGCTTTTCGCAATAGAAACACTTGAACGAGGGTCAGTGTTTCGATCGGGTGATTTTCTGCCTAGTAGATCTTTACTTGCTTATCCGTAGCATTAGGGACCATATTGGACATGATAGCAGCAGAGACTAACAGAGAGCTAGCGGAAAAGGCAACTGGCACGCTAATGGCACGCTAATCTGCATCAGGAAAGTCAGCTTTTCCCTGGGCCACAGACGTCGATGACTCGACACCAAAAATGTTCCCACAGTAACATCTGAGTCCCACTGGCATTTCATTTGCGCGCTTTCTGTTCAGTGCATTTATATGCTTACTTTCTTCGCGTAGAATCAATTATTGACTTTCTTGAACCCCAAGAAAATATGTTTCAATGATTCGTCCCTCGACGCCACGGTAAGCGTTCAGCCGCGCACCAAGTTCATTACGCCATCATTTTCATCACAGATCGCGACAATCCGACCTCGACAAATTCTGCTCTTCTCTCTTTTCTCCCTCTCGACCCTAAGGCTCTCGTGTTGTTAGTCATGTAGCCCTCTTCTATGGACTTTCACCGGACTCTTATGCAGCTGAAATATCAATGGAGTAAACTTTTCCGTGGTTTAAGGATCGCACGTGCATCACAACTTGAAATTGTAGTCGACTCTTGGGCGTTTCCAATATTTTTAGGAGTATCATTATCAATAGTCCTTAATTGACGGTACATCCAATGGATGATTCCCACCCACACTCATGACTCGCTTTACAAGCCTCCGAGTCCTACACCATCTCCCTCGTCGCGCCCCCAACACCCATAGCCACGTTTTCCCAGATGCTTCTTTGGAGTAAGATAACATCCCCTCTCCCGATGCCCTGCCCAATCCCACATATGTTCTCGTGGGTCCAGGCGGGATCGAGATGCACGTCGGCGTCGTTAAGGTGGATTGTCCCACTGAGGGCCAGAATTGGGGAGGTACATCCGAGAAGGAGTTGTGCGATGAGGGGGGATGAAGGGAGAAGTGGTGGGTGTGTCGAGTGTTGTTGAGGTTGGGATTGATAGAGCGGGTGGATGGAGGGTCTACGACGCAGAAAATTGTAAGATACGCGCGTAAGAATAGAGAAAATAAGCTTACGGTGAGAATGAAGTCCTTGTTAACCTCCGACTTAACAGTACACATGCCGGCACGTCTCACGAGTTCGCATGTAGTAGAAAGCGAATATAGAACATTCGCACGTGTTCCTCTGTCTTCGTTGCCCACCCTGTGCGTCCTAAACACACATCAGTATCGAACGTGAATCCCAACCACAAGAAAGACTTACAACATGCCCGTAAGAGGTCTATGACCTCAAACCGATCCTTTGCCCCCATAATTCTACTTTAGTCCCAAGTTCCCTCTTTTGTCCCTCTTACAACGAGCGGCTAACATCGACATTGTTCGAAGCTTCGGCCCGTACACGCGAGTGTACGCGACGCGAATAAGAAGCGCCTCTCCTAAGTCCTTTGTGTCATCCGAGCTACAGTAAACACCAGTCAGCTTGAAGGAAAAACGAAATCTTAGGTAAACCCACCGACCACCATGATCCTACATCGCCCAACTGATGGCCCACAAGCGACGGTGACCAGCCCTTCCGCCGATTCACGAACACCTACTTCAATGTTCATCGAGCTCCCCACTATGCCTGTGCCAGACCCTAGTGGCGCCTACCCCACACTGTACACAACCGCCCCCAAGACAGTGAACCAGGGAGGCATACTTGGAGGGAGGAAGTGCGCATAAATAGCAAGAACATGACAATTAGATCTACCAGGTAGTAACGTGGGTACACGCTATCGCTTCCTTGGGCAGAGTTGTTGCCAACTTAAGTTGCCGTGTGCAGCATCTGTGTTTTTTGGAAGGGTAGGGACAGTGTTGTTAAGCGCGAGTCAGGAGCATGGTGGACCATGGGTGTATATGGCATAGTCTACTACCTGTTCAGGAAGAGATAGGAGACAAGTTGGGAAGCTGGTTAGGTGTATAGAGGGCGTGGGATGCGGAGCGTGTGAACGATTTCGTAGGAGCAGGCAGGAGGTAAGTACAGTGACTGCCAGTGCGGATCGCCGGAGACTATGACGGTTGTTGGAGGTGTTGCACATAGAGAGGTGGTTTGCAGTGGGCCTCACGTGGGCGTGCCATGCAGGTTAGCAGAGTAGGCAGGGGTGAATCGTGGGCGGAGATTGAACCTCGACGATGAACACGATGCGTCTCCGATTTCTCTAGGCTGACACTCTGACACATATTATACATTCAACAACCACCGCCCCACATTCCCAACACTTGGTGACTCCTTGTCTTTTACCTACAGGGCATGCCGCACCGCTGCATATGACACGTCTTTGTCCCTGACATCCGATGCATCTCTCGGCGTTTTCTGTTTTCCCGAATTTTCCCAGCTGCATCATGATTGATGATGATTCCAACTGCATTCACTTTCTGTCAACGTTCTCGTTTCAAGGCCCACTTACGACGTTGTTACGATGGCATTATTCCACTTCATCCATATTCTTCTTTTCGGACCCTGACTGACACCGCGCTGCACTGCCCGCGATAGCTCGCCCCTGCCAATGTTGAATGCCCGGATCTCTTCTACTACGCCTTTTTCCAAAGGACGAAACCTAACCTATTTTTAAGACTCATTCAAAGACTACACAGCTGCTGCAAATCTTCTTTCAACGATCTCCCGGGCTACTATGTAGTCGACGATCTGGACTCAACACGACTGGGGGGCGCTGGGAGCTCACCTCATCGATTTATATGCAAGCGATCAAAACCACAGATCTCAGCCAACCGTTTTACCAACATGGGTAAGATTACACAGGCTTCAAGACGCCGAGTAACATTATAGAGACTTTTCTACAGAGGTTATTCCATCCAAGTTGCGAAAGCAAGTCATATGGAAGATTCCTGGAGCCTACAAGATGGCGTCCTCGCAATCACAGGCGTACTTAGTTTTGTTAGAGATGAACTCGACATCAACAGCATTAGCTACGATCTCAAGAGGTTAATCATAATTATATAGGTACTAGATTGGAGGCTGCATTTTCCCTGTAATGTGCCAATGTTATGGGCCCACAATTGTAAAATGTGCGGCATCTGCTCTGTATGGGATATAAAATACCCTATTGTGCGGCGCGCCATAGGTGATCGACACACCGTTCCAGTTTTCACCAATCTTGGTGACTACCCCTTTCAAACCTACCAGTCCGCCCCATGGATCTTCGGGATCTCCGCTACCCTTGTATTTTACTTCATCATTTACCTTTAACATCTGTGACACGCATACACTTTATCAGCTTTTTGGTGGACTGGATAAAAATTTATAATCATACACGGGTACTCCCTGTGTTTGCAGATGGGGGAGTCCGTCGTGTCAAAGCCCGTGCATCGTGTGATTCAATGCTCCGAGTCGATAACTGGCGAATGATAGTGACAAGATAAGATCAATCATGGTTCAAGTCGTAACCTTCGATGCAACACTTACTGACACAGTATCGAGAGGCACGGAGAACACAGCCGTGGCACAGACGAGAAGGAAAAGGAGGAGAGAACAAGAACTCGATTTCATGTTCGTCCAGGAGTTGTGGTTATAAAGGAGGTGGTCACAGTGATGGCGCTCTCTGGGCTCAGCGAACTCGGCTGTTTATTTGATGCTTGGAGGCTGGAAAATAGCCTAATCCCAATACTTGAGAGTGAGGTTGTAGGCAAAAGAGGAACCAGAGAACCAGCTCTGGTTGCACGATCAACGATGTGAAATAGCAGCCCGGGAACTAGTTGCTTTTATACCTTTTCGACACATGGCAGAGGCTGCAGGGCCATTTCAGATCATCGAGTCGAGTTCGTCAGTAGCTAGTCGATGTAGTCATGTTGCAAAGGGTACTAATGCATTGTGCCTTTTTGATATAAGACCTGGCAAATAGCAGTCGCTAAGGGGAAAACGCTATGAAGTTAGCGGATAGCTGTAGCGTTTGGGATCGTTAATTAGAAAAGTAGGATAGGCGGCAGTGCACCTCGGGATCTTCCCGACGCGACGATGGATGCAAATTAATTATAATCATTGTAATATATCTATCACGATGAATAAGGAGTCAGCTGAAGTCGGTCGTAATACTTACCACACCTACCATTTTATTCGCCGCTAGCGTCGGCCGCAGGTTGCCACCCCCTCATTCCAGCTGATGGTTACCAGCGTAATATAGCCGTTCCACTGGCGCGGCTGCAAATGTTCCTACCCCGTGAATCGTGATCTCAGTAGAGTCAGTACACCAGTAAGACATCTCTCGCTTCCGTGTATAGGTGAATTGCATAGTGACGGAGAACGTCTGTTCCATTAGGAATAGATGCCTAGACCAAACAAGGATTCAGCTTTTCGGGGATCAGTAAATTTTTAAATGCGTCCTACCCCTGGACGTCAAACCGCCTGTTATGCGAGCCCTAGATATCCACCACTAAGACATCTCTCGCTTTCGTGGATAGGTGAATCACATTATGTGATTCATTCACATAGCGACGGAGAACGTCTGTTCTAGGATAAATGCCTAGACCAAACAAGGATTCAGCTTTTCGGGGATCAGTAAATTTATAAAAGCGTCCTACCCCTGGACGTCAAACCGCCTGTTACGCGAGTCCTATATATGCCTCCGAAGACGTTCCGTCACCTTGGTACCAACATTATCATCCAGAACATGCCGAGGTCTTCAGCATCTCAGTACTGGTAAACGATGGATAAGGAGGTTCGAACCCTGTAAACATTTCGATCCTTTCGCCAAATAACAGGGACTCAGCTGAGGATCCGCAGTTCCAACTTTGACCACGAGTCACTCAAACTTGGAAACTGCGACAGCGGAACTATGGCAAAAAAATTCGCGGCATGCGATAAAGATTGGTTCCATCGCGCTAATCCCCATTATTTACTGTAAAACTTCCCGTCAGCCATGGACAACGATGCGAGGGTGAAGTAGAAAACTCACCATGCAACCAGCAAGAGCACCGTACAAAACAAGATGTGCATTTTTCTTCTTCCCCCTCGCAGTCATTAGAACCCGGGGGCATTAAGACTCCTTCGAATGGTTTGGCACTTGGGACGAGCAGAAATCGACAGGTAGATTACACTGCGAAATACAACGCGACACAAACGATGATACAGACGATAATATAGGGGAGGTGCTAATCAATAGCCTCCCATGAGCCGTTGCAAACTCGATACCACGAACGCCTGTAGAAACGATAAGTGTCTAGCGAGAACTCCATTAATTGCATTACTCACCGCGCTTCTCCAACGCCATTAACGACGGAGCCTCTGTCTTGCTTAGTTTAAATTGCGCTAGCCTCGAGGTATCGGCTCCTAGCTTCCAGCCTGACCGTGGAGCGCGTCGTGTAACATCATTATCTTCACAATGCGAGAGTGTTGCACGCTCAGACTCCGCCCAAGTCATTCGCAGCCCTACCACCAGGCTACGCGTTGTAGAAGCCCCTCCATGGGGAGAAAGATGCCGCAGCAGCAGTGCGGTACGATGGGGAGGTTAAGGGAGAGTGGGAGGGAGCGGGTAAGATAAGGCGAGGAGACGAGTGCAAGAGTGCGAACAGGTCGCCACTGGGTAGGTGGAGAGGGGATACCACCACCCATGTCCAAGTGCTTTTATAGTCCCTCTCACGTTCGTGTTCTCGCTGTCGACGTCATTCCATCTCCTCGACAACAAATACGTGCGCATGGCGTGATGAGTCTGCATCGAAGGGGATGGAGGATAAGGGATGGTTGTGTGTCTAGTGTCATTGATAGGCAGTGTTGCTAGATCGACTGTGCTTCACGAAATGATGAGAGAATGAACTAAGAATCGTTAAAAGAAATCGACCATGCAAATAACGACAACCTTCAGCTTGACTGCTCGTTCGTCAAACCGTGAATGCCTTACGAACCTCGCACCTAGAACAACTTTAGCATCCCTCCTCGTGTGAAATGGGAGGGAGCCGGTGAGACGAAGGCAAGCAGACGGCCCGGGTTGGAGAGAACAAGTGATGGATGGGTGGAGGTGGGGAGGTACTACGACCCATGTCAGTTTCTCCTGTTCCTCGCATTCACGCTCCCATTCGCTGTGGCTCCTGTTGTCGCCAATGTTCCATCTCATCCTCTAGAAGACTAACGTGTACACATGGTGCGAGAATCATAGCTACAACAGATAGATGTTGGGAGCCTGCGCCGCTGTTGGTAGTGGTATTAGTAGGGGAGGATAAAGGACGAGTGGATAGTGGTGATGTGTAAAAAACAGATAGTATTGGTCAATCGACCTCTGTATAAAATGATGAGATGACAAACTAACAATCGTGAAAATGAATAAATATTCAAATTCAAATTCTAAGAATCATCAAAAGAAATCGAACATACAAATAACGATAGCCTTCTGAGCTCGACTGCTCGTTCGTTGATTCGTGCACGCCTCACGAGCCTCGCATCTAGAACACGAAGCTCCCTCCTCATCCTCGTCACCCCCTTGAACACAAGCTTATCAGCATCTCCAATAATCTCAGCCAAAACCAAAGACCTACACGATACCAAAAATTACGTTCCCGCCGAACGGACGTCACGGTTAGCAATTACTATTGACGGCTATTTACCGATGTCACTGAACTACTAGTAACGATCGTTGATCGAACTGCCTGGGAAAATCCCTCTCGTGTTGTTTTTTCTTCCTGCATAAACCACGCCCAGCACATGTCGAAACGCGGTCACAAGCGCAAACGCAGTCTGCAAGACTCACCCGTCGACCTTTCGAAGATGAGGATGGCGCTGAATCGTCTCGAAGCCCTAAAGGAAGAGTTGGATGGGATCGAAGAAATGGAGAAAGAATAGCACACCATCTCGAATCATGTCCTTGCACTGGATAACATCCTAAAGAGCGCCAAGAAACCAGTACGTTGCATGCTCCTCACATTATGTGCTACTATCAATAATGCTCCAGAAAGCGACTTTCTCAACAGTGGCAGCAGAATGCCCAGTGGGGTCATGAGGAAACGACTCGCTTTTGAGCCCGCGAAAGTAACCGAGTTAATGAAGGAGCTAACACTGAATGAAGAAGCTGAACTCGTGGATCTGTACTCCCGAGTCAAGAAGATATATGCACGCGTTAACTTGGATGTATGTCATGCGATAATCAGCTTTCGGTCTCCTAAACGAATATCGGTAGTATGAGCCAGGCTCACGCATGATCCTTGACGTAATACTGCTCGCGTTGGCGGAGATTGCTTCGACTCAAAAGGGGGATGTTACGATTCTTCCAGAGATGAAGATTGCTCAAGGAGATGGGGTCCAAGTCTCGAACTCCGATTCTGGATATGTACTGTGGTTGAGTGGCAGTGTTGACTATGTGGCTATTGAGTACGAAGATGTCAGGGACTATACAGGTGAGTCAGATTACCAAACGCTGTCGCTCCACGAACTGCTTCATGGCCTTCTCAGACCGCTTGCTCGCTCCCGGTGGATCCCGAGAGGACGCGTTCGATATCTCACAAGGCCGTATGTTCCTTGTTGAAGCCTTGGTCCCTGATATCCCCTAAGCCGTTAGTCACGCCATTGCGTTGCTGAGGCCCGCACAGTATGTCAACCCCTCTTGCTTTATTTCTTTACCTCAGAATTTCTTTCCAGCCTTCCAGAGGTCCGTTTCTGTCTATCTGATGGGCAGACATGGATTTTATCTATCCTGCACTGGCAGTTGGCAAATGAGACGCTGACATACTACGAATCAGCAAGACGCCGTCTGAGCAGAGACGTCCTAGGGAATTCCGACTTGCCATTACGCGAGATTGTCGCTTGTTTGTGAATGGGTCAGTTTTTCTCTCTGTGTCCGTCTGGTGTCCGTAAAAGCTGCTCATGAACAATTCTTTAGCTAAGGTGGAGTAAAGTGCCGATGTGGAAGGGCCGGCTAGTTCCCGGAGGTACGTTGTCCTCAGTCGTCATGACATATGAGGTGAGCGTGGTGGGAAGAGGGAGAAGAATGGAATGATCCTATATGCCTCGTAATGTACTATATTAACGTCTTGTGACGCGTTATTGACGTCTGTTGATCAACGCCATCTTCAAGTTCCGAGTCGAGTCACTGGCGCTGCTCAACAGCCTCTTGAACAGCAACCATGCACATACGACCTGGAACCCCCAGCTCAATCGCTTCATCTCGCACCGCAGCCTCCATCTTCTCTACCACCACTAACGAAACACTTTCTGTCTCCCTTTGTTTCGACCCGGTAGACCAAAGCGTCCTCATCTCCGTTACTCCACCGCCATGCCCGGCAGCAAGTTCAGAGAAATCCGTTGGGCGCCGTGCTCCGCTGGACATTTGCTGCGTCATTGATGTTTCGGGCTCAATGAGCAGCGAGGCGTCGATCCCTGCGGATCCGGCAACTGGGAAACCTGCTGAGAGTAATGGGCTTAGCGTGTTGGATGTCGTGAAGCATTCGCTTAGGACTATTGTCACGACGATGCAGGAAGGTGAATTGCCACACCATCTAATCTGTCCTGATTGCTCACATTGAATTTCTTTGTTTCAGACGACAGAATCGCCCTTGTTACGCTCAGTGACGTTGCCAAGGTTGGTTCCACAGCACAACGTCTCTCGCATGTCCTAAATGTTCCTCTTTTGTTTCAAGACCGTGTTTACTCTGACAAAGATGGACGGAGCAGGCAAAAGCAGTGTCAACAGCATCATCGAAGGTCTTCGCACAGAAGGTTCGACCAACCTCTGGGATGGCCTCAAAATGGGCATGAACCTCCTCATGAACGCCGCTGCATCCGCCTCGTCAGAATCAAAACCCCTACCCGCCAATACCGGCCGTCTCTCCACCCTCTTCATCCTTACTGACGGCATGCCCAACATCAACCCCCCACGCGGGCACGG
>QOVE01010884.1:0-10214 GCA_003521275.1 Tricholoma sp. MG99 | reverse complement strand
CACAGCCCAATGCTGCGTGCATTCCTCGAGGCGCACCCCCCAGTACAGCCTTTCAGCATAAGCACTTACGGATTCGACTATTCCTTAGACTCACAGCTTCTCCTCGAGCTTGCACAGATTGGCAGTGGGGGCTACGGATTCATACCCGATGCAGGCATGGTCGGCACGGTATTCATTCACGCTGTAGCGAACACCTATGCAACCTATGCTCCTCACGCCCACCTCGACCTTGAGTTGCCTCCAGACACCGAGACAGAAGTGAAAGGCTCTCTCCCCGTCATCAAAACGAGCTGGGGGATCCAAATCGATATAGGGGATATCCAGTTTGGCCAGTCAAGAGAATTTGTCGTCGTCATCCCAGATTCTCACACCAATGTCTCCGCAACGTTGACTTACCGCCCCTTCAATGCCGCAGCGGACCTCAAAGCACAAGCTATCCACACCGTAACACCTGGTACCACATCTATTAAATACCATGCTGCTCGGCTCGATTTCGTCAGCTCCCTCTTTGCCATTCCCCAAACCAACTATTTGCAATCCATCAAAGTCCTAATAGCGCTCAACGATCGTCTTGCATCCTTGAAGCACGACGACGCCCAGGCCCTTGCCAAAGACATATCGGGAGAAGGCCTCCTCGCACTCAAGCCGAACAATATCTGTCGTTGGGGCAAGCACTATCTCCCCTCCCTAGCATGAGCACACCAGCGCCAGCAGAGCGGAAACTTTAAGGACCCATGGTTGCAGGTCTACGGTTGCAATTCTGTCTTGTTCCTAGCAGAACGCGACAAGCTCGACGCTGCGTTTGACGCTCTCCCACCCCCCAAGCCTTCCATTTCCGTGTATCACGACAATGCCCCACATCACGGGCGAGGTGACTTGTGGCAGGTGCCATGCGCAGGCATGTGTTTTGTGTAATGGACAAACATTAGAAATGAGGCCTGGATCGAGGAGGAGTGAGGTTGTTGGATCCACCGCCCAGAATTGTCACCTTTAAATACTAACACAAAGTCAGTGACTGCAATGTAAACTTTGTATGTATTATCGTCTTTAGCTGCTGAGCGATAAAGTATTGTGGGAGACGGCACCGAGTGACACCTCTGTGTCTCAGTCTGGACTCAAGTGCTGGTTCAGGGGATGAAAGTCTGTCGGGGCACGTGACTTGATGACAGGAAATGATCTCCTGAAGATCACGTGCAGAGGTTGGTCCTATCTGGCCCCTCACAAACTCCGAGTCGCACGTCTCATGTTTGACTGATGCACTCAGTTAAATGAATGTAGGACTTGTATTGTTATCTACTAAATCTGTCAAACTGCTCTAGGATGTTTCTGGAAGATGTGCTTAAACATGCTCTCCAATGCCGCTATCTTCATAGTCGCTGCTATGTATTCTCCGTCTGTCCACTTGCTGTCTTCAGCGATACCCCCGGGATCACGGATAATGTCACCCAGGATGAAAGCCTTCAAGATCACAAATTGCTCCTTGTCCTCAGCATCCAACCTGCCAGTCTGTTCCAACCGCTTCAGTAGGTCCAATGCAGCATGAGATTTGGTCATCCAGCTGTGGATGTTCTTGAAGGTCCTGGCCATCCCATGGTGCATAAACTCGACGACCTCTGCGAGAGTCACCGTGACTCCTCTTTCAGGTGAGACAGATGAGGTAATGCCCTCTGCAGGCCATTTCATCTCAATCTCATCAACAACAACCCAAATTGATCATTCAAGGAGAGCGTGCTTGTATGCTGTGCCATATGACAAAGCAAGCAGTGCTTCCAGTTACTTTCGATGATTAGAGAAGTGTCGAATCAGATATGTGGTGCTGTGGTTGGGTGTTATGGCGTTGGTCGATGCTGGATTGCCTGTGACTGGTGCACTGTTGTTGGTAGGCCTAGAAGTGGAGGTTGACGAGTCAGGACTGACCTCCATGTCCTTTTGTGGAGGGCCATGAGTACAGGATCAATGAATTAGTGAAGCCAAAATTTGACGCACTTCCACTGGATAGACATAAAGTATGTATATTCTCTCATCGGGTGGAAGATTATGGGCATTGATGACAGCTGAGCGAGCCTCTGAATGTTCAGCAGGCTGAAGAATTCCGGAATGAGCATGCAGTCCCTCATTCAGAACCTGAGCAAGGCTGCCGATTTCGGTGAAGTGAGTTGAATGATTCTGATGACGGCCTGATTCGATATCAATGGGCTGTAACAATGTGGCCACCCATATGGCATTGTTAATTGGCAGTTTGTTCAGAATGCGTGCAGGAAACCATTGCAATTGCAGCAGGGCATTCCACACACTGATGATGTTGACTGGGGCACGCAGCTTCAATTCAGATATAACTGACAACGACACATATCCAGGTTTCTGCAAACCCAGGAAGACAGTAGCGGATTGTGATGTCATGATAGGGTTTGATGGTAGTGATACAATGCCCATGCCTAGATAAACATGTGAGTGGCAGAACCGTTACATCATATCTAAATATTTTACCATTGGTGTTATCGACATGGGCATTTGTCATGTCGCATCTGGCTGGCCCAGCATGTTCTGCAGCCAAGAGATCCTCTGGCGCTAGTGTCAACTTCAGCGCGGGCTCTGCAGTATTCAATCCTACATTGGCGTGTTCAAAAGGACTGATCAATCATATTGGTACGTTTCCACAACAACATACCACTGATGCGCAGAGGTTTCTGGAAAGTGCGTCCAGTTATAGTCTCTAGGTGGCTGATCATATCATCCATTAGTGAATTGTCTAATGGAAGTTGGTCCAAAAGGCGTTGGGTTGGTCCTGGTGAAGGTGTATCTGGCACACTGGCCCGTTCTGGAGAGCTTCCTGGGTCCATTGGAGAACCATGCATCACAGGCTGGGCTGGTTCTCTGACGAGAATAATTCATAATTGATGGGGTGGATGGCTGTACTGGCACTACTGCCTGTGCCCGAGAAGTTAATATCTGGGATGGTAGGTTGGGAGTTGCTGGGAGTACAGCCTGAGAGGGGGTTGGATCTAGAAGTTTCTCAGTGGATTTGATAATAATTGGAGGGGCAAAAACAGTACTACGCCTGGCAGAAGTCTGACTGGGAGGAGGCTGAAACACTGTAGTATTTGAGACTTCAGTGAGAGGAGTAACTGTATCATCTCGTGCACATTGACATGGTACCCTTCATGAACGCCACAGGGCCATTGTGAAGATAGGATAAGGCGTAGTCACAAAGAAAGATCCTGGGAAGGCAGAACTTGAATTATGATAAACGGAAGAACTGTTTATATGATGTATGATATTATTAGCTGCATCGAGAATAATAGTAAGTACCAGGTAATATATTTCAAGCGGAAAATATAGTGCGAGAGATTGCCAATGCCTCAACCCACACAGTCTTACACACTTGCATATCTCGGGAGTCCAGATCTACTCTCTGGGCTAATTGGATATCCAGGGCCTGACGCTGCTGAAGGCTGAGTGGACAATCAGGTGGATCACAGACTACCTCTGCCATCTGAGTCATGTCTGGTGCTGATATAGTTTCAAATGGGTTGTCCTCCCAGTCGTGTGGGTTGTTCCGAAGGAGGTGGTCCATGACGACCAGATCCTGTTGGGCCTCCCAATCAATCCCATACAGTGCTAATTCAGCGTCATCCATCTCCTGATCTTCTGAAGGTGACGCCAAGTATTCCAAACCACGCGCCCCATCCTGCAGCATGCCAAAGAGAAACATCTCTCTGGGGCTTGCGTTTCGACCCCCCGTAACTTCCATGGTGTGCGCATTCCATGAGTCTGCCCATTCTTGTGCATCATGGTTGATTGCATCCAAGAAAAGATGATGGAGTAGCCAGATATGTGCGGGGTTGTCATGGTTCATCCCATAGCTGTGCTCCAGTGACATGAAGAAGTCATGCCACTTGGCGCCAACACCCTGTGTGAAATCCACCCAGAGGCGTTTGATGCGACAGTTATGAACACTCCTAGAATGTGGCGTGGTTGGCAAACGATCAATATGGCAGAAGGCAACAAACCTTCCCCAGATGTAAGAACCGCAACGCGTTCCTCGGACATCCTCCATCCTCTGTGCAACTTTGAGGTTCTCAACACCATGATCACCTCGAACACGGCTGGGTAAGCCATTGGTGGCAGTGGCCTCCAAAAAAAGGTCAAGGACAGTCTCCGCGCGGTTGTTGTTACTGACCCGTATACCGGTGATGTACCTAGACTTCCCATCAATGAATGCATGGGTGACTAGCTTCCAGTGTATTAAGCCTAATGAACATCAAATGTATGCCATGAGTGGGAAATATAGGGAGTAAGACGAACCATGCTGTCCATCATGATGCCAGAGCGAATTAACACCTGGGACGGAATACACCCGATGCCTTATTTGCTGCTCACCAAAAATAGCAGGAGCCCCATAAACACGAAGATAGGAAGCTTGGACATGCTTGCGGACCACTTGTATGCCCTTCGCTAACAAATGACCACTGATCATCCTCCAGCCAAAGTTTGGAAAAATCTGCAAAATTGCAAGGATCTCACGATCCAGATCCTCATCGGTTATGTTGGTTTCCGAGGGGTTGCTTGAATTCCAAATTCGATGGAGAGTTCCGTCCTCCAGCATGTCATCAACATAAACTGGCTGGCCAGCCCTCACTAGACCCTGTTCTAGTGCTCGACGCCTTATAGTATGAGCTGAGCATCCCAGTTCTGGAGCAATCCTGGTAGGTCCACGAAGTTGCATGGCAAACCCCAAAAAGGTTTCATCAATTTCTACTCGGGAACAGCCCCGCTTGCCTTGAGGCTGGCGGTGTGTTACAACAAGAGGGGGGAGCTCAGGGGGGTCAGCTGATTGGGTGCTGGCCTCTTCAAGAGCTTCGATCATGTCTGAGATGCTCCTATGCAATATGAACAGCTCTCCCAGTGGAAATATGTCTGCATGCTTGGGAAAAAAATTTGAGTTGCATGAAATCTTTAAATGGGAAAGCACACCTGTTCTGCCGCTTGCAAAAAATGTATTGCCTCCTGTTGTTGTGCCTCCAAGCACAGCTGGTCCCCCAGCTGAGTCCGAAGAACAAGCTAGACGTGATTCTCCAATATGGCATATGAAGCACAAAAATTATTCAACTGATAGGCCATAAAGCAAGCATAGTGTTTCTAGCACATAGTCTGATCCCTGAGTAGCATAGAAAGGGGACGAATGGGGGAACATAATCAAGTTGCTGTTCCGGGGATCGTAGTTTGTCGTGGCACATGACCCGACAACAGACTGCGATCCCCAGAAGGTCACATGCTATAGTTGTCTGCTAGTCTGAGTCAGCTCATGATTCATCTGCAATGGAAAGCAGATCATGGTAGAGCATGTAATATCACATCATCTTATACATGAGTAGCACAGAAAGGGAGACGAATGGGGGAACAAGATTCAGTTGTTGTTCCAGGGATTGTAGTTTGTCGTGGCACATGATCTGACGACAGACTGCAATCCCTGGAAGGTCATGCACTATGTTTGTCTGCCTGTGCTAGCTCATATCATGCAATGGAAAAGCGGGTCATGGTAAATGTGATTGCCGGGATGTTGTGCCTTTGCATATGAAACTTTAGCATGAAATCTATTTATTTATAGGTCGATTCCGCTCATCAGAATTTCCAAGAATCATATCACAAGCGGTTGTATGTCTGTACATGGTGGTCAAGACCCATTACCAGGGCACTCATCCAGTTAACAAAAAGTGTGGAGGAAGACGGATCCACGAGACTACAACGCTCCAACAGGGCATTCTCCAACCATGAGTTAATGTAGAATTCCATGCGAAGATCGCATGTGTGCTCATCAAGGGTTGGTTCTGGATGAGTCTCGCTATCCGTGGATGCAGAGAAAGATGTTCTGCCTTCCCATGTTAACACTATCTGAAAAGGGGCAAGTGAGCCAGCCAATGATACAAATTGAATCATAGAATCAATACCTTAAATGTTTCGCTCAGATCAGCCGGCAGCAATTCTGCGTCGGAGATTGCTAGCAGAAATGCTTTTGCCCGTACCAATGGATCATCTTTATCTTGGTCATACACCTCTTCAGATAAGACAGTTCCACGCAGCAAAGGAGGATGGCCATGACCCAAGAGCCATCTTTGGAAATGCAACTGAAATAGAAAGAAGAAGGTACGGGATGGATCGTCATCAGGGTCAGAGGTGTAAAACCGTAGCCGATCAAGGATTTGAGAGACATCCATCACACGGTGGTTGTACATTCCAGCCAATAAGAATTGGGCGTATGTTTCTGATGACTGAAAGTTGGCATTATCTTTCAAGAATGTCTGGGAGTGGAGTTTAGTTTGTATGGAAATGGAGATAATGATGAGATGAAACAGACTGCCTGGAATGTTTCATACTGATGATTTTCTCGGAGAGCCAGATCAAAACCATTTTGAAATGCCTGGAACTCCGGATGAGACCATGGTCTTTGATGACCAAAAAGAACAGATGCGACTAAACGCTGGGTAAGCTCAGTGTGGAGAGTGGCATTTCATTTGACTTGAAGAAAAGAGAGCTAGATGCATTGAACAAACATGCAAGACATGAAAATTCACTGAAACGTACATCATGCTCATTTAGATAGTTGATGAAGAGTTGAGCAACAGGGTGTTGCCAGTAACCCTGTGATGGCAATGTATCTCCAGCAGAAAATCGAAACCACAGGGATAAGAGTTTGGCAGATGTGGGATCTAATGCATAGATATAATCCTTTGAAAGTGGTATTGCATCGTAATTGCCATGAATTGCCGCTAAAATGCACCAAGGACTGAGTGGATCTGGACCCAGTCCCAGACAGAGCATGTGGACTGCAGCGACAGCGCCATCTCTCCAGAACAGAGAAAGACGAGAAGGTACCTTGAGGTTGTCGATGGCAAGGAGGTGAGGAATATAGTAGTCACCAAGCTTCTGCCAGCGGCGGTGATCCTCAAGGATAATTGAGATCATGTTCTGAAAGATGGCACGATGAGGACCATCACCAAAGGCCATCTGGGGAGCATTCTCTGATCGACTGAGATTGGCGATACAGAAACCTCAGTAATCAGGGTAAAAGGACAAAAATTAGATGGCACACTAACATTGCAACACTGACATGATGTTGTAAGAATCCTTCCAGTTTTCCCATAGTACATGTCACATTGGGAGGTGGATTGAACATGATCACATCTTCAGAGTAACTGGGCCCGTGATATGAAATCAGATCGAGAAATGCGAGAGCAGCAGCTTGTGTATCGGGAGCCCTGACAGACACTGAGGTGGAAGCATTGAGTGGGAGCCAGATTTGGTGCTTCCAGGAATCAATGACAAAATGATCTGCTTGAGCAATGGGGTTGAAGAGCTCTGGTGTTCGACTCTGAGATCTTGGGGGCTGGCAGTCACGGTGTGAGGTTGATGCTTCTGCAGGTGGCTGATAGTAAGTGGTGGTGACGCGGTAGCAGAAGTGATGAATCTGGTACTGACCAGGATGCGGAATGTTACTAGGGGGTGGTTGAACAGCAAACAATGCTGTATGATTTGTTAGTAAATTAAAAATGTGAGATCAGAAAGAACAAGTACGAGAGACGTCATGCCCTTGGGAAGTACGAGAGACATCATGACCTTGGGAACTACCATCAAGCCATGTGGCTATAGAAGGATCAGGTGCACCATGATGTGACCATAGTCCAGCAATAGGTGTGAAGTCAGAGGGGAGAGCCATTGGAAGTGATGGGTCCTCAGATATAGTTGGAGGGCGAAGAAATGCCTCGGCCACTGTTGGAAGATCAGGAGAGTTTGACAATGGTGGCTGAAATAGGAGTATGTGAGTTGAGAAGCTTGAAAAGAAATTAATGAAACACACAGGAGTGGCTAGCCAACGACGATTGGTTGGTGGTTCATCCAAATGACTCTGACCAAAAAAAAATCATCAGCATGGTCATGTAACAGAAAGATAAGATACAGACTGCCACAGAGTTAGAACGCTCACGGATTTGGCCCTTAAGAAGTGATACATTAGGGGTTTGATTCCTTCCAGCCAGAAAAGACTCACAATTTGTGTAGATGATGGCACAAAAGGACAGCGGCCACTCGAAGGACATGGATATGGATGATCATCATCAACAAGATGAGTATCAGGCAGAACATGCCAGGGGAAACACGGATGAGCGATATTTGAGTCATCAAGCTTTTTGACAAGATTGCTCTTAGACGGTTCTATATGCAGAATATAAGCGGTCTGATGAGATGAGTAACTCCAAATGAGAAAAGTAAAACAACCTAGGAATAACATCCAGGTGTCAACATGAGGATTCTTGGTTTTCTTGGCAATTGGGACCAATTGGGAAACAGTAAAGTCGTAATGGCAAAGAGGAGAAGGCTGGTACTTGCAACTTTGATTAGGATTGGTACCAGGTGGCATTAAGAGGCACCAAGCCAGTGCTTGAAAGTCGGCTTGAGGAGTGGGGTGAGAATGATCTGGAGTTTCGTTGCCCAGAAACTGAATGTCATGGACATCTAGATGATGACGAACATGTACATCCAACTCCTTCCAAACTGTCCCTTCATTTGCAAGCATGACAGGAAAGACCAGCTTGAACTCTTCAAGGGCATGAAGAAGCAGAATAAGTTCCTCTGTGGTCCAGCGCCACACAGGCAAAGGATATCCATCAAGCTCGCCAATGCCATGCTGTAACAAAAATGGAGAATGGTGAGTCTCAAGACACAGATATAAAAGAACCACATACAGTAAAGGGTAAAAGATAAACGATAAAGTCTGTAGTCATTGTTGGAGTGTGTAGAAGAGCACTGGCAAAAGGACTGGTAGTAGCTACATCACTTGCTTGTATATTGCTGCGACTGCTACTTTGCGACAGCATACTGGAGGTGCAGGAGGCAAGTACACCCCGGGATGATCCCCGCATGCCTATGTTGTGGGTGCAAGTATTGTACCTGCCAGTCCGAACAGATGCCTGGCTTCTGCTATTTGAAGGCAAGTTGCGCTCAATACTTGTGGCCCTCTGCTGATTGACTGTGAGTGCCCCATTTAAGAGATCCTCAGTATGGCAAGGGATGAAAGGATATATGGGTGGGTGTGAGGCAATGGCAGCACTGGGCGTGGTTGGATTGAGTGGGACCTCAGAAAGTAGAGGCAGTGGAAGCACATGGTTGCAGCCTTGAGGAGGGCTTTTGCAAGATCAACTAGTGTACTTTGAGAATGAAAGAGCGGCGTACTCAGGTGCCGGCATGCCATGCCCAAGAAATGAGACACCGCAGATGCAGTTGCTACGATGAGTCCAATCTTTATCAAGCTATCAGGATGTTTGATGAGCATAGGTCTATGCAAGTTTGAGATAAACCAACCGATTGAAATCCAGCACACTGAGATTCGGTGTTTCCTCCTCGACAATAGAGATAGTTGGGCGAGGTAGGATGTGGATCAATGGGATGATGATGGAGGATATGATGACCACACATGCAAGGGATCTCATGGTGTGGAGGTATCTGTTAATGAGTATTAAGTGTAAAGGCAAAAAAAAGAACATAGCGGCATATATGATACCGAAACAAGTGCAGTACCACTCAGGAATGTAGTGCCCTTGCACTCATAGTCAACACAGTGGCCGCGTGCTGGTAAAGATGATAGAGAAGACATGAATGATAGTGCAGTAAGGGTAAGGACAGAATTTTTTTGGGGGGTAAAATGGCTAGGGGAAGGTTAACTGAGATGTGTATCGGTGGGAAAGTCAGTCGTAAGTAGAGTGCATTTGGTAATCTTTTGGGAAAAAATAATATAGTGGAAAAGGGAGGAGTTTTGGGAGTAAATCTATGCATGGTGCTGGCCAATGCTGCGCAGTGTTGGAGAAAATTAGGGGAGAAGATGAGCAGTGATGCACAATAGTGGGCATTAAGGGAAGGGTAGCACATCAATGCGCATCAGTGCACCATAATGATTAGGCATTGATGTGCAGTGTGCTGACTAATGCCAGGTAATGCAGATCAATGCTTAGTAATGAAAAATGAGGTGCATGGGTGCAAACTGATGCTGACCAATGGGCAATGACAATAGCAGGATCAGACTCAGATTTTTGTCCAGAACGGACCGTCATATTTGTGGCTGCCTGAAATATCTTATTTCAACCATAATTTCAGGTGTTCTCAGAATAAAACTTAAATTTGTAATCAGGACCTTAGATAATGCACACCTGAAATCATTAGTTTAC
>QOVE01010878.1:4074-22469 GCA_003521275.1 Tricholoma sp. MG99 | reverse complement strand
CTGCGCCGCCCGAGATGAATGGAACTTTGGAGAAGTTGGAAGGAAAGGGGAAGGATAAGGAAGGAGCGAGCGTGCGCAAATTTAGAGGCGTACCGGAAGATGTTCAACTGTTCGAGGTATTTTGGAAGCAAGTCGTGGAGCTCATCAAGGCAGGTCTAGCTTATGATTCCATAGCCGTGTAATTGGGGCTCATCTGTTTGAATCTAGGCTCGACCAGACTTGTCAATACAAGATATAACGGCCCTCCTTGTCTCCCTGACAAACCTATCTCTCAGTTGCTACCCTGATCGGTTGGAATACGTCGACCAGGTCCTAGGTTTCGCAGCGGACAAGATTCAGGAATTTAAAGACAAGTAATGTCATCTGTCGTTCTTCCCTATCTACAGACACGCTTAACTATTACTTTCAGTCCGGACCTCCACGCACAACAAACTACCAGCAACCTTTCTGCTCTCCTCGTCGCCCCCATAAATTCATATCAGTCTGTGCTCACATTACTCGCCATCCCGAACTACGCACCACTGCTTACCCGGCAGCTGTTCTCCACACGGCGGTCCATCGCCCACTCTCTTGTCTCGTCCGTCCTCAAGAATGAAACTATCGTAGAGGCACCAGAAGATGTCGATGGCGTCCTAGAGCTGTGTCACGTCCTCATCAAGGATCAGTCCGATTCCAGTGCAGGTACCGCAGGTGTTGTGCACGTGACGCAGATGCATGTGAAAGACATGAGGAGGCAGGGACCGTATATTGTGGAGAGGGAGGAAATGGCAGAGGAGCAGGGATGGGTGGCAAGGATGGTACATCTGTTCCGGGCTGACTCGCTAGATATTCAATTCGAGGTGCATATATTCGCCATCGAATGAGCCTTCATGGATGTGCTGATGAAAATATTTCGATAGCTTCTGCAAATTGCACGAAGACACTTTGATGCTGGTGGGGAGCGGATGCGATTTACGTTCCCAGCGCTAATCACCTCTGCAATCAAACTGTGTCGGCGATATAAAAACCGGGAACATATGGTTGGTTGTCCTTGGCTCGATCCCTTTTTTCTTATGCATCCCGACCCTTGTCTTACAGGAAATAGACTGGCAAACAAAAGTCTCTAATATCCTCAAATTCGTGCGCCAACTTACCTCCATCCTCTCTACCCAAATTGAGGCGCCGACTATTGCACTACGACTCTTCCTCCTGGCTGCACAAATCGCCGATGAATGTGGGTTTGAGGACCTCACCTATGACTTCTACGTACAGGCATTTAGCGTGTACGAGGACAGTATCTCCGAATCGCGTGCACAGCTGCAGGCGATCACGCTGATTATAGGCACCCTCGCAGGTGCCAGGGTATTTGGGGTGGACAATTACGATACCTTGATCACGAAGGCAGCGCTACATGGCGCGAAGCTTCTAAAGAAGAGCCACCAGGCGACAGCCGTAGGTTTGGCCAGTCATCTGTGGTGGCAGGAAGCACATCCACCTCTCACAGATACAGATGGAGAGGTTAGCACTTCGGAAAAGGAGGCCAAGGAAGTAGTGTCAAAGGAGGAGGATGGAGAGGGTGCGAAGGCGGTATGAGTTGCTACATTGTCATCTATCTGCCACTGACTCGATTTTCGTTTCTTTTGCTAGTACCCTTACCAAGACAGCAAACGTGTCCTAGAGTGCCTTCAAAAGTCACTTCGTATTGCCAACTCGGCAATCGAAGAGATAGTGACTGTACAACTCTATTGTGATACGCTCGATCATTATTTGTACTATTTCGATCGTGGTGCACCAGCCGTAAGCTCTTTACACCCCCATCATGGATGGACTTACTGATAGTACTTAGATTGCACCCAAGTTCGTTAACAGCTTGGTGGAGCTTATCACATCAAGCATCGACAATATTTCATCACCAGATGTTCATCCGTCTCAACGAGCACCACCAGGTCTCATCGAGGGAGTGCAAACACCCGAGATGATCACGAGACACTTCAAGAACACGTTGATATATATTCAACGGAAGAAAAATGCCTCTTCTGATGGGGACGGGCCTATAGACACACGGTGGGATGATGTGGACGTCGTTGGCGCACTGCTGAAGATGGGCATTTCACGGTAATCAGCTATTATTAATATCTTTCTTCGAGCGGGTGTGCTTGAGTTTAATGTTGTCTAGTGTACATGTTTTGTTATCTTCGTTTTTTTTCCCATTTATTATCAGTTGGATTCGTTTTCTATCCCCGGTTCGTCGCCCTCAGGCTGTGTTAAATATACCACGGTTAATTGTGCTCCTGAGAGAGCACTTTGTTGAAACTAACGAATTAAAGCTCAATGCAAAAATCAAATACACCAAGACTTGGTACTTCAGTGGCTCAGGTTGCATTCACACAACCATCATGTAGACAACGCATAAACTAGCAGGGACATCATTCAAAAGCGGATGGATAGAGATCCTCCAGAAACCTTCAAAGAGTCCCCAGCACCGAAAAGAACATTAAAATAGTGCCTTCCGACGCGTATTCCGTACATGTATTTATGCGGATGTAAGATCACAAAAAAGGTAAAGAAGAGCACTCCCATGGCACACTTGGCTAAACTCACAGATCAATCAATAGTGCCTCCTTCCTCTCAGGCCCTTCTGTCTCCGCAATTCCAACCGGAACGCCCGAAGGACCATAGAGTGAGAACGCCTGCGGAGCAGATGTTGGCGCCACGGGGAACTGCGGAAGTGCAGGTGGAGGAGATGATACATGAAATTGTTGGTGCTGAGATGGTTGGTGTGGTTGCGACGATTGGCGGGGAACTGTTTGTTGCCGCGTACGAGGAGCCTGATGGGCAGCATAGGAAGTTGTACTATTGCTTCGGGCTACGGGTGTGTGTGCGTTCGTCACTGGTGGTCCAGGAGGTTGTGCAGGATATGACAAGGTCTTGTGCCTACTCAACGCAGGAGAGGACAAGGGCAGGGTCATGACTGGTGTAGGTTGGAGAGGTGGCGTGGAATACTGCGCAGGAGGAGAGGAAGGTGTAGCGTGCAGTGGCGGAGACGATGATGATGAATGATAGTACTGTTGGGGGTTCAGCGAGACCGGGGGCAGCTGTGGTTGTACTGGCTGCTGGTTCGTGGTCGGTGGCGACTGTCCATTGAGATCTGCATACTGAGCATAGCGTCCAAACTGCTGTTGCGAGGATTGTTGCCGATGGATTTCATATTGCGTCTGCTGATCCTGAGCTGGTGGGGGCGGTGGAGAAGAGAACGTCATGGGTGGTGATTGAGGATGCTGTGGCTGCTGCTGCAGTGCCTGTTCTGGTTGATTGGTCGCCGGTAAAGGGTGTATCCATTGTTGATTATACCCAGTATTGTAGCTGGAGCTGGCCTGTGGTTGATATCCGGTAGCGGGGGGACTGGTAACAGCCTGCGGTCGCCAGCGCGGATATGCAACCTGTTCCGTGAGCAGTTTGTCATACAGCTTGACTGCCTGCGACAGCTTATCGTGCATGTCTGAGAGCATCTCTTTACAGCGTATCAACAATCAGCGTAACAAACATTAAATCGGAGGAACTTACGTTCTTTCCGCCCTGCATCGTCTAAACTCAGGGCTAATTTGGGCCTCAGGCTGCTCGCCTTGTCATACAATTCATTCACCCCAACATACCTTGAAATATCCCTCCCACCTTGAGCTTCGACTTGCTCGACTGTCTGGCTAAATGTTAATATCGCGTCTGACTCCAAGGGCTCCAACTCGTAGCTTGGTTGCGCAGGTGGAGCAGGCAGCGCTGCAGGAGGGTAAGACTGAGAATACCCAGGTCCCGTATATGAGTCAGTTTGCGAAGCTTCGAGTGCGATGGGCGCGCTGGGCTTAGGTGCATTCGCCTCGCGTAGACTGGCTTCGATCGCCGCCTTGAGATCAGGGTCTTCTTCTTCGTCTGCAACCTGTGTAGTGGGGCGCGAGGTGTGGTCAACGATGGGCGGTTCGGAGTGCTGCCAAGCCGAAGGTGAAGGCTGGGAGGGCACGTATCCAGGACGTGCATAACCATTTGCTGCGCCTACTTCTTCTAGGGACAACTGGATCGCACGTTGAAGCTCGGCATCTGCGAGTTCCCGTGCACTACGGTGACGCGTTCCATGCATGCTAGTAGAATGACGATGTCCCTTGTCTCTAGAATTCAGTCAGTCATTGGGATTTATGGAAGCAGTGAAAGTAAATGTACGTACACCTTCTCGGTTTTTTTCGTCAATTTCGAATGGCAGCCATCGCACACACGCACATCTTGCGTTATGCCAAAATGAGGTAAAGGCATGGTTTTCGAGGAGCACGCCTGATCAAAGACGAGGCCGCAGTTTCGGCAATGGTGTTTACGGTTTGTGAAAGTGAATGCTGTTCGGCAACGAAGGCAGACCTCGGAGTCGATCCACTCAGGTGCAGTGGACGTATCCACCATGGCCGAGTTTGCAGAAGCGAAATCCTTTGGCGGGAACCTGTAGCCTAAAATAGCATGATCGTCTGAGAGATTACTAGCTATTGAGCTTTGCCCACCTTCATTCGTCAACGTCTTGTAGACTGTTCCCATGTAGCTCAATGCCGGCTTCCCCTCAAACGCGACACTCCAATTCTGGACTAACCGTAAAATACTGCTCTTGACCTCCAGGTTCAGGGCGGGCATCTTGAGTATCGAAATAAGATTATCCATAAACTCCCTTGAAGCAATCTCGACTAAGAAGTGATCACCACCATTTTTGACGCATACATCCGTCAACTGTAAGGAGCAAAGATGAAACTTCCAATGTTTTTATAGAACTGCAACTACGAACCCCCAGAGCTAGATTCTGGACATTTGGATTCTTATGATTCAGCCGGCGCTTGAGAGCGCGCATAGCATCCTTCGCGGGGACGGACTTGGAGCGAATCTGATCACATATTTCTAGGTTTAAAGCAATATCTTCGGAGCCAGCTGGTAATAGCTCGGACGTAGCCTTGTCTGCATGACCGAGGTTAGCCAGCACAAATTGATTTGGGTGAACGGACTAACCAATGGCATCGTCGAGTTGTGATGTTCCCCATAGCCAGTTTCCAATGCCAGACATGTAAAACAGACACTTAGTAGCGTTTGACGTGAGTGTTAGTGAGCAACTTAGGTGGCAGAATCTATGTAGCAGAATCAGAAGATGACTAATCACGGCCGACTCAGAAACGGTGATCGATGATTCCAGATGATTCCGAGTCGCCACTGCGGGCACTAGGATGTGCAATTAACAGCATATACCTATCCCAAAACAAATGCGCAGTACCCTTTTCGTTCACAACTTACGGGATTGCTGTCAGACGTCGCGATCGGTGTGATATCGACTCGGACTTGGAATTGATAGCAGGTGGAGTTATTATAAAGGCCAGTGCAGTATACTTTGCTTGTCTTCTATCGAAAAGCTTCTCCCCTGATACCGAAGGCCAGTGATGGCATTGAGTTGCATATCTAATCATTGAACTCCCAAGACCACTAGGCCTGAACTCGATAGGATTCTACTCTAAGACCATTTCACAATATTGTTTTCCCTGGCATCGAGTAATCGTCTGAGTACCTGAGTACCTCAAAGGCCTCGAGGAAGATGCCCACTGGCAATCTCAAGCCCATATCATTTGATACGACCGAAGGCCTCCGGTTGTATCTTCAGTCGTTTCAAATTCCAGGCTCAGAAGACCGGAGCAGGACGGTGAATAGGAACACTTGTCAGTCTTCTCGTAATTATATCAAAGGTACGGTAGGTTGTATTCATAATGCACAACCACTTGGGGTCATCACAATCATCTTCAGCTAGCTAGGTTGTTCAAGCACACTGTAGGGGTTCAGTGTGCGTTGCATCTGCATCCTGGTGAGTATTTTGAGGGTAAAGTGTTCACACAGAGTATGCTAGTGCGAGAACTGAATGACTTCACATCAAATTTACTATGAAGACGGTCACAGTTTCCTGCGGTCTGGTTTTGGTATTAGTTTATCTAAGAAAAGTATCTTTGTACTACATACACAGTAGATACTCACAGTGCAAAATGCTCTTGAAGGCCTGCTTCCGGATGGTAAAAGATGTGAGGATCTCGGTCACGGTTGCACTGGCAGCATTCGACGTCCTTCGTTACAAGGGAGCAACTTGGAGTTCTTCCCCCTTACAAAGTTTCGATCATCAGGTTAGTTTCAATGCCTCCTAGTTCGACCCAATATGGTATCGCGGAAAGGGGGGCGGGTTTACGTGAGGTTTGAGAGCGAGGGTTAAAAAAAGTGGGATTACTTCGGCGACTAGGATGAAGGCGAGTATTGGACCTCAGATGGCCCGAATCAAGAAGCTGAATATTTGGTTAATTTTGGTAATTCAGTCGGACGATCGCCAGTAACATTCTGCCAGGCGGCGGGCGATAATACGTTGGCGGTCAGTCACAACGGAAGTGGAAGGATCTACAGGATATTTGACAAAGGGTTTATATTGGAGATGTGATGAACGAACTTGAAAGAAAGGAATACACATGTACGATGCATTTTCGAAGCACTACATATCTAACCTTGACCAAACTCACTTATTAGCAAATTTGGACCATCAACACTCGAACTACAGCAAACATACGAGGAGAGGAAT
Source organism: Tricholoma sp. MG99 (assembly GCA_003521275.1). Lineage (NCBI taxonomy): Eukaryota > Fungi > Basidiomycota > Agaricomycetes > Agaricales > Tricholomataceae > Tricholoma > Tricholoma sp. MG99. Next base: position 15,871 of record QOVE01010878.1, on the reverse strand, counting down.
ATATAGGCAAATGTTAAATCAAAGGTGCAACAGCCTCGCTGGTATTATATGCAAATTTTGGTGCCAGAAGCAGTCTAGCGCAATAGTGCAGCTATTCTACACGATGTCGACAGGAAGAAAAGAGGCTAGATACGATGGAGTCCCAGGAGATAACGAAATGCACACCACCCATCGGAACTCATCAACCATCTAGTCCCAGGAAGGTGACGTCTGATAATTATGACGACGAGCCGTGCCATTCTGAGCAGGGCTAGACGGCGACCATGACGGAGAGGTCGGACTATACGCTGGAGACGCAGGTGCTACAGAGTGGGAATGAGCAACGTACATCGCAAGGAAGATGCGTGGTACTTACAGTATGCGGGTGCTGAGGGATTGGAATTAGTATCAGTAGGCATCTATGATGAGAGGAAACAATCTGGTGAACTCACAAGCCGGGGAGTACGTTGGCGAAGTCGGGGCTGGGAGGTATCTAGTTAGGCAATAGATTTACGCAGTGAAACAATAGCACTAACAATATTTTGGAGAGGATGGTGACGCCATAGGTGATGTAGGCGAATATTTGGGAGAAGACGGGGATAGCTGAGCCGGGGCTAGTAAAGATGACAATGAGCAAAGCCTGCGCAGTATCAAAACCAGTGACTGCTTACATGCTGCGAAGGAAAACGTGAATGAATTGGAAGTTAGTACAATATGTCAACATGAGAATATAAAAAGAAACTTGCTTGGTGAGTCTGTAGATATTAAATAATGTCAGATAATGTGCTTGCTTGTCATGACAATGATAAAACTCACAGCGTGGGGACGTCGGACTGAAGGATGGACTTGTGGGGGAGTATCGCGGAGAAGTCGGGCTGAATGAGGGTGATTGTGGACTGTATCTCGGAGACGTAGGCGAGAATGATGGAGAGGTTGGTGAGTAGCGAGGACTGGTTGGTGAGTAACCGGGGGATGTAAGGTTAAGCGCCGGCGATGTTGGCGAATACGTGGGAGATGTAGGTCCTTGTCGGTTATAAAAGGGAGAGGTTGCATAGGGAGATGTTCCGAACGGTGATGTCGCTCCACCGAATGGTGACTGAGGCATAAAACTGGGTGATGTGGGTGAATACGCATTGGGAGAACTTGGGCTGTAGCCTGGTCCTGCAGGAGACATTCCGCCAGCACCTAATGGACTTTGCCCGAAGCCTAAGTACTGGAAATTGGCCGCGTCCTCCCCGCCGTTGACCGCAAGCGGTGAGAAAGCCGCTTGCTCGCCTTTGAAAACGCCTTCCTGCCAGACCGGAGAGTTGGTATCGTAGGGTGTCATCGCAACCTGGCCCGGAGTCATTCCACCGTCGATCTGTGCAGCTAACATGTTTTGTACAGGTAGTCGGTGATCAACAATAGCATCCTTCAACATGTCGATGTCAAGGGCGACCTCGAATGAGCCAGTACCCATTGGTGCCATTTGCCCGAACATGACATTCTCAGCAACACCATGACAATCATCTTTCTCCCCAACAGCAGCCGCCTCCATTAGAATCTCGACAGTCTCTTCGAATGAACACCTCATCAAGGCACCTGTATCCGCACGATTGATACCATGCCGGGTGATGGCCATAAGCGTCCCTCGGTGGGTCATAAGGTCACAGAGTAGAGCGAGATGCCTATAATTGACGTATGAACCATCGAACTCGATGACTCCTCTTAGTTCCTTCATGATTGCACCACGGGCAGCCTCTATTCCGAGAACGTTGAAGATTTCTACGCAGCTGTTGGAGTACGTTCGCTTGAAGTCGACACCATCGATGCACATAACAGTCTTCAAGTTGACTCCGTCCGTTTCCAGGACCCACTCTTTTTCTCGTCCAGACTGAATGCTGCCATCCTCTGCAACCATGACCTTGTCTTGTTCCATGAGGAAAACTCGCTTCACGCCTTTTACACCACGCAAGCTCACGGAGTTGAGCATGGTGTTTTCGAGCTGTCGCAGGAAAATGTCCTCCTCAATGATCCCCATTCCATCATCCTCTTTATCACCACCGCCCAAGACACGACATCGGATGATCAATTTGTCTGAGTTATCTTCACTCCAGATGACAAACAGATCAGTCTTGAAGCTCTCTGCGATTCGGTTGGCGACATAGTGCATTGTGAGTTTCCTATCGATCATCTTTGCACGATCAAGTTCAAGACGAAGAAGCCAGGGAGATTGGAGATGTAGCTTCGATTCGATCTCCTCATCAGGGATGGCAAAAAAAGATTCCACGAAAACCGAGTCTTCTTCGATGATGGTTGAGCTCGGGTCGGGATCATACCAAATCTCCACACCAGCAGTGACTGTCCGTAGAGAAGTGTATGCAAGCTCTTGTTGAACATTCTTAGCAAGTTCTGAGGAGCGGGAGATCTCGGGGTTTAGGTACACGGTAAGCGAAGGGGTTTTGATGTTTGTTGCGACATTGATGATTTCCTTGAGACGAGGCACACCAAGAGTAACGTTCTTACTAGACACTCCTGCATAGTGGAATGTGTTCAACGTCATCTGCGTTGCTGGTTCTCCAATAGACTGGGCTGCCAGGGTACCACACATCTCGCCCGGATGGACGATGGATTGATTGAATTTCGCTTCGACTTCACCAAGGACCCAGTCAAACGCTTCACGGGTTAGATGGAACTTCTCCAAGACGCGTCGAGACGCGAATGTTGCCCGTAAATGCATTCGGAACGTTAAGGTAGAATTTTCCTGTGCTTCGCGACTCAACGGGTCCTCACCGCGTACCACCGTCAAGCGCTTGCCAAGTTCATGTACGGCATCAACAATGTAGGCTGGGTCAAGATCACTAGGTTTTCTGCGATCAATGTGGAAGATCTGCATGGCATTCTGAACAATGCGCTGGAGGTTGACAGGTAGATAGTGAGGAGAGGTGGTTGGAGCACGAGGGAAAATGAATTCCCGTAGAACACGACGATCTTCCACAAGCCGGGCATACTCCTCGTCCAGCTTGGATTGCAACTCCAAAGAACTGTCGTCAATCCCAAACTGAAGAACTCCTGGCAAGAAACCACCGGCCGGAAGTGTGACATCAACCCGGTAGTTGTGTTCGAATTCCTGGTTGTTGAGCCCGAAGGTCTCAATGTTCTGCTTCTCAATGTATGCACCATCCATCCCATCCTCTCCATAAACAAACTGGATGAGATCACCCAGAGAGTTTCGAACAGTTCCGTCGTAACAAACCATCACGTCTTCAAGCGCTTTGACAAGACGACGCTGGATATAACCAGTCTCTGCAGTCTTAACAGCAGTATCGATCAAACCCTCGCGACCAGCCATGGCATGGAAGAAGAACTCTTGCGGTGTCAACCCACGAAGATACGAATTCTCGACAAAGCCACGGGCTTCAGGGCTGAAGTCATCCTTCGTAAAATGGGGGAGGGTGCGATGACGGAAGCCGAACGGGATCCGACGACCTTCTACACTCTGTTGACCCACACAGACAGACATCTGCGAGATGTTGATGAATGAACCTTTGGAACCGGCAACCACCATCTGCTTCACGTTGTTATCCTCCTTCAAACTCTTCTGCGCATATTGACCCGATGTATCACGCGCCAGATTGAGTTGTCGCTCGACCAAACTCTCGAAGGACTCGCGGATCGTCATACCGGGTGCAGCCTTCAGTCGGTCCTGCGTAGCATCCTCAATGATGTTGGTAACATTCGCCTTGCGTTCAGCTATAGTCTGGGAAATGTGATTCATCGTGGCTGGATCCGCAATAGTGTCGCCTATGCCGATACTGAAACCATTATGGAAGAGCCAATAGTTGACGATCATTTGTAGTCCAGTAAAGAGCTGTCGGGTAGCCTCTGGACCCTTCTCTCGAAACACGACGTGAACCAGCCCTCCCTGCGAAGCACCGACGGTCTTCTTCTCTACAATACCAAAAATGAATTCACCGTTCTCGATCATCATGCCATCATCAAAGACAGGGTTGGACGATCTAGGATCTGGTGAACGATAAATGTTGATACCACGAGGGACCGCCAAGCTGAGGATCTGTTTCCCAGTCCAAAGAGGCTTTGGCTTTAAGATGGCGGGTGTTGGTATTGAGCCATCCCACTCGGGCACCCATAGAAGAATGTTCTGGACAGCGTTCCAGTCCAAGAATGTGTCACGCAAAGTAAATTTGCGAATTCCACATAGGGTATCCTGCACAATACCCATGACAGGTTTATTGGCTTGCGGAGATATAATCTAAGGTATGATAAGCTAGAAGACAAGTAAAGAAGGTGGTATGCTGGTACTCACTTGTCGTGGTACCCAGGCGATTTGACTTAATTCTGCCCGAGTCTCTTCGCTTTGTGGTACGCTGACAGCAGATCAGAAGCTGATATGATAACATATAGGTAAAATGATACACACTGCATGTTCATCTCATCACCATCGAAATCGGCATTGTATGGAGGCGTGCTAAGCATCAATAGTTCAACGCACCGCTTAATGGCTGGGCGTGTGCATGTCAACTTACACAGAAAGGTTAAGGCGAAAAGCTGAGCGCTATTGTTAACAGATAACAGAGACAAAATAAGATGAGAACTTACTTGAATAAGGCATAAGTTTTACACGGTGAGCCATCATACTCATCTTATGAAGACTTGGCTGTCGATTGAACAACACAAAGCTGGAAGCATAACTGTGAGATTTCCGGCGACAGATAACTTACGCCTCGACTTACTCTCCGTCCTTTAGATGCCGCTCCACGATCCACCCATATTGTAAAAACGCATCCGCGCGTTTGTTGTACCGTAGATCAATGCGCTCTCCGGTATCTCGAACGACGTACCGAGCCCCGGGATACGCGGTCGGTCCGTTTCTAACAAGCTCCTGTAGATATGCGATGTTGTATGGTGTAACTGATAAAGGTGATACATAAGTTAGAACATAAACAATATAAATGCACGAACCTCGTTCTGGGAAAGTAAGATTCATCGCGATACTTCTCGGCACTCCAACCTCGTCCAACTCTAGATTGGGATCACCTGTGATGACAGTCCGCGCCGAGAAGTCAACACGTTTGCCCATCAAATTGCCCCTCAGTCGTCCTTCCTTGCCCTTAAGCCGCGCCCGAATAGCTTTCACCGGACGTCCAGATTTCTGTAGTGCTTGTGGAATGCCAGCAATATCATTATCCATGTATGTAGCAACGTGGAACTGCAGCCTGATCAGAAACAAACGAGGGGATTGTATGTAGTGGTGCATACCTGTAGCAACTGCTCGAATTCTGAAATTACATGTGCTGGTGCTCCTTCCTGCTCACATCTCCGGACATTGGCAGAAGCCTTGATAATATCACCAAGTTTGTATGTCAAATCATCCTCGCTCCTCATTGCTCCACCGTCGACAGCAATACTGGGCCGAACTGGAGGTGGGGGAACGGGCATGACGGTAAGAATCATCCATTCGGGACGCGCATATTCGTCGGAGAGACCAATTAGATGAAGATCGGAATCCGACATCTTTTTGAACACTGTGTAGACTTCGGATGGTGTTATTAGTCGCTTATCGGGCTGCAACGACTTGACTTCCTGTATTACCATGGTGAGTATCCACAAACGGCCTTGATTATACCAAAACTGACCTCGTCATCATCTTTTGCCTTCTTGTATTGCACAAAGAGTTTCAAGCCCTCCTTCCTGATCTGGGGTTGAATATGCCCACAACCACCGTGACCTTTCTTCACCTCATCTAGGTCAGGCTCCGCGCCTTCATCCTTTGGGTCATCAGGCTCGCAAACCATTTTCGTTTTGCAATGTGACCAGACGACGGCCATACGGGATTTAGGATCACGGATGTGGCGAATTTTGTCCGCGAAACTGGGATCCAACTTACAGTTTGAAAGTATGATTGTCGCGCAGGGGAGAAAGCCGATGCGTTTTAAAAAAAATGATATGCGAATGAAAACGTCAGCATGCTATGTCTACAGGAGCAACAATCCCACAAAGAAACCCCCACACAACAGACAGCATGCAACAAAACAATATTACAAGGGGGCAATCGACATCGAGTCATAAGTGCTAGGCCCACAAACACGCGACTCCCACTGCGTTACAGCAGAGTGCGGTCAGGCCCATCCATCACCGCGAGAACGTGGCTTTTCACAGCACACGAACCGCATTTATTTTCGCACTCCTCGTTCAGCCCCCCTTTTCACCACGCAACCTCGTGTCCAACCAGACACCGAGCGGATGCAATGGGGTCAACGCGGCGATCAAGCGATCGAAAACGCGCGTTATACGACCCCCCGCCACGGGCTAGAAGAACACCTTTGATTCCCAAAGGCACAAAACGTGGTGCGGGTTTGGGGTTCTCCATGGCTTATGGAGAGAGCCCCCAGAAAATTGGGTTGTGGGGGTGCGAAACGAGTAGAGGAATGAGACGCGACTCACGATGTCGGCTTTAAGCTTCCCACAGTTAACACATATACTCTCGAGGATCTTTTTTACTTTCACTATGAAGCCTTTTTGGAAGGTAAACAATAACTTTAAGTCCATGACTAGGTAATGCCATACGGAAATGCACGTACCAGGATGGAAGACAGGTCTCGCCAACTCAATATGACCAAAATGACCCGGACACTCCGACATTCCTTCGCCACAAGTTTGACACTTGAAATTCCGGTCAATGGTACCCATGCGGGGATCCATGAGGCCACCCAGCTTGGTCTTATGGGTAGCTTCGTCCATGACTTCAGGATGTTCAATTTTGGCGACGGAGTAAGCTTTCTATAAAGGAGAAAGGTTGAATTAGTCACATGTCATCCGAAAGAAAACTAGGCGCGACGGACGATTTCCTCCGGCGAAAGGATACCAAACTGCACCTCCTTCACTCGACGTATTGGAGCCGCGGAATAAGCGAATTGATGACCGAGCATGATGGTTTAACGGGGAGCAACAGGTAGGGATTGTTGTAGCACAAAACCAGATCAGGAAGAAAGAACCAGGTGAAAAAACGACGTAAAAAGTATTCCAAGCGTGGTATTGACGTGAATATCGAAGAACGAGCGGTGGTCCGAAAGGATTTGGACGGTTTTGAAACTGTTTTTGGCGAACTGAGTGCGGTGAACGAGGAAACCTAGGAGGCAATTAAAAAGCGAAATAATCGAGCCTAGCGAGCGCCAGTGATACGTATAGAGTTCTGGAACCAAGTACGCGACGCAGCGAGTGCGAATCAGTTGCGAGAGGACAGTTGACAAAAACTGCGCTGGAGGTTGAGGACAACCAACGATGAAGCCTATCTTTCTGACTCCGCCCCAAACATCTTCGTGTCACGGTCACAATGAGTCATTTGCTCTACAATGCACTAGGACTCGTTATATTCTGCATTCAAGCTCTAGCAGAGCTCTGGCGACTAGAATCTACACTGGCCTTGCTTGAAACCCACTGGAGAATGTTTTACTACGAATAGGATACCTCTGTTGTTCCAAGGCAGGTCACCTGACTTTCGTTGAACAGCCCCATATCCACCCCGAACTGCATGCGTTGCGAGCGGACTGTCGACCATTTCCGAGCGAGTCATGATACAGGTGATGGCGTACGAGTCATGAAACAACATCAGCTTCGTGCATTTATTGGTGGGGCACCTATGTTCATTTTAAAAGTCTTCTATTTCGTATCGCTGCTTTTTCACACATTGCGTTTTCGGGTGCTTACAACACTCAGAATGCTCACTGCTCGTCAAGCATTTTCATCTGGCGGACCTCAAGTAAAAGTATCAAATTCACTCCACTCTGCAGAATATCTGACAGTCACTATGCATGTATGTAGTCTTTATTTGAGTTCTTTCATTTGCACCAGCAATATCGACAAGTGCTGAATTCTGGATGAAAACAGATGTTCTTACCTAGGGTTAAGTACAGAATTTGAAATCTCTCATAGCACGGAAAGCGATTAAAATTCTTATAGAATGGCTAGCGCTTGTGAGATGATACATCTCTCGTATCTCCTCCAGAAACCACCGTCTCTTCCATGACAATCTTATCTCCCACAGCCTTGATTTTCTGGGAATCCGCAGGACCCTCCAAGCCATTCATAGCATGCGCCAGCCTCGTTGCGCCGATCCCAAGTGGCATATGCTCCCATTTTGTCACTCTCATCCCGACACCACCTAATGCATGATGGCGTAGATAACTGCACCATCTCTCCACGACCTCTGAGTCCGCATCCCAAGCTTTAATCGCGCGCTTATAGACACGGCGTTCAAAGTTCTCCTGTGACTTCTTGTGCACGAACGGGCTTTTAGGAACCGTCCATAGAGTGCGTTTTGTAGGCAGGCGAATAACCCGTGAGATGGGAATACCAAGAGAGTACGCAGCATGTGTAGCAAAATGTGTAAAAATATCCAAGAGTTGTGGATGATGTGATCGAAACTGAATGTTGGCTACCGGGATGTCATGGGTTCGGGGATGGAAGAAAGGTATATTGATACTGCGACCATGTACTAGGGATGATGCGAACTCCGCTTCTGAAAACTTGGAAATGTCGGTATCAGGAGGTATGGGACGTGGCAGCGTCTTGGGATCCAGCAGGTTTGGCTCTTCCTTCGGAGGAGCGGCTTCAGAAGAATTTTGTGTCAGTGACACGCTGCAATTCGGTTATTACTGAGTAAAACTGAATAGAAGAAGGCGCACCGAGTACCACTGAAAGATCTCCATATGTTAGTCGATAGAAGACCAGAACGGGAGGGCAGCATCTGTGCCAGCCTCAACATGATGCAAATGGTTGTACTTCAAGTTCAAGCATTCATTTCTTCAAGTTCCCACGAACCCTCTCTCTCGTCCTTTGTCACATCAGTTCGGTCGACATTTCCGTTTACCCAACATGTATCTGGAGGTACCAGCACCGGGACCACTCGTGCCTTCGGCACATTCGAGCTCGGAAATCATCAACATCTCATTCAAGTTTCACTGGTTCTTTGCTCAGCTGACGCATGCATGCTTTTAGCGGAAACCTTGTGACTGTTTCGCCAAGTGTTGGGAAAGACACCTTGCGGTATTCACGGTGACTAGCATTCTGCACGCGCTCTTGTTCACTACGGCTCATACACTATGAATCCACATCCGCGTTTGGAACTTATAATCCAATCGAATTGATCATAATTATTCAAACATTTGGAAATCGTGAAGCTACGGTCTCTGGTGACGGCTTAAACTCATATTCCCGCAAACGGCCCAGACCGGTCCGAACCTGTCTACAAAAGCCCAAAAGTGTGGTCGGATTCACAGGAGATTGTCTGAGGCTCTCATGGCCTCCGCTTTTATGACACTGCAAGGAAAGATTGCCGTAGTAACGGTAAGGAAATCACTTATGACTTGCGCTTTTATCCTACGAATATACAGGGTGCTGCCAGTAAGATTTAATCAAACACTATCCTTCTCCTTTTAAGCACAACTTATAGGTGGTATCGGACTTGCTACCGTCAAGAGATTCCTATCAGTGGATGTGCAGGGAGTAGTGCTTGTCGACCTGACTCTGTCTAAACTCGAACAGGCAGTCTCAAGTTTTACACAAGAGGAGCGCGAAAGATGCGAGCTTGTGGTAGCAAACGTAGGATCAGAAGAGGAAACAGAGAAATATATTTCAAAGGCTCTCGAGCGTTGGGGGAGACTTGACATAAGCGTCCAAAACGCAGGTATAGCTTCTGACCGCGTCGGCATCCTAGAAACCGAGGCCAACCTCTGGAAGGAAATGATGGACGTAAATGGTCTAGGAGGTGAACTACCTCCTTGTAGGTTCTGGGGTGTTGTTGATGATACTATCTAGTGTTCTTGGGGATCAAACATTCCGGTCGGGCAATGTTGAAAAACCCAGGAGGTCCATCAGGCTCGATTGTTGTCGTATCTTCCCAGCTAGGATTAGAAGGTACGCATCTGGATTCAAGTTATTCATATGCTCACCTTTATTTAGGAGCCCCAGGCTTATCTGCCTATTCAGCCTCGAAGGCAAGTACAGAACCGAGTCTAACCCGTTCCTAAATAATATTCCCAAATAAGTGGGCTGTCAGAGGGCTTGCTCTAACAGCAGCAGAAGAGCTCACACCGATGGGTTTACGAGTAAATACCGTCTGTCCCGGCCCCATCCTCACCCCCTTGATCGAGGTGTTCGATAAGTCGACATGGCCAGTGATGGCGGGACAAGCCTTGATGAACCGATTGGGGACCCCTGATGAGATCGCAAATGCGATATTATTTTTATCCTCCGAGAGTTCTAGGTATGGGCCGACGGTTCATGGTCCAGTAGAACATACTGACTGTTCGTATTTTTAGCTATTGTTCAGGTACAACGTTGAAGGTGGACGGCGGCTACGCGAAATTTGGATAAGCAGTTGGCACTTCTAAGTATAGCAGTACCCATACTTGATGATATGACAATTGCAAAACCTTTTGTACCTGTAGGCTGTGATTGACGACAAATTGCCTGTGGCAAAAAAAATACCCTACTGCTGCAACCTTATAGCCTCTCGTCCAGCCCCTAGCTGGGGAATTATCACTAGCGTGGTCTACTGATGTTCAGCAGGCTTGTTTATTGGCGAACATGAACTGATAAGATGCTATCTATTTATAAATACACGTATGGCTCCATCTCCCGCATCGAATACAAGCTGTGCTGTTGGCTTCCCATCCACTGCGTTCGTTCTGAATTTCGCCGTCCTTCAAAACGATGATAATGTTATTGGAATAGCTTCATCCAGAATTTAACAAACTCTCGCGTTCTGCATCACCATGCATCTTTCCGCCTATGCCGCAGAGCGAGGTTCCGCCTGGTATACAGCCATACAACACTTCGGCGTCGTTATTTCCCTCCTACCGACGGGTATGTATCAGGAGCGCGGACTCGGTGGGAGAGGTTTGTTATCATAGGTATTATAGCAAGAAGACGCAAGGTTGCCCGGAGCCTCAGATCGTACGTGAGCTCTCTGCGGCGCCGCTAGAAGGCTGGACGGAAGATGCGGGGAAGGAATGATGTAGTCCTCAACAACAGAATGAGTAACAGAAGCTCCATCATACGTTGCAGACCCGCTTCTACTGAGGGATGTATGCACATCACTGCGCGAGGACAGGCCACATCGTGTTAACAACGGCCTCGATCTTGATGTGCGAACAGACTCGGAGCTCCTCACAAGTGTTGGTGTAGCATGAGAAGCTGGTGCGAATGCCGTCTTCGTTGGCCGCCTTTGCTCCCGACGGACGCTCTCCCTCTGCATAGGCATAAAGAGTGGTAGGGGAGCTGGGGCTCCCCCGTACCCTATCTCATGCCGAGAAAGAACACCCAAGGCATATTGAACCTCTCCCGCCGACTTATGACTGTACATACTAGATTGACGAGAAAGGCTCAATTTTTCTGCGTCTTTGGTGCATTCTTCACTCAGCTTCCGACGATGTCGAACCGCCAAGCCTACAGTAATGATAAGGATCGCTCCAATGGCCGACAGCGGAATAGCGAAGGCTGCAGTAGGTGGCTGCCTCAGTGTTGCCAGATCTTGTGGAGTGACTGAGGTTGAACTGGCATTGGCAGGATGTGAGGTTGATGTCGCAGGCAGGCTAGAAAACACATCGGTTCTCGATGGGTCGGATTGCGTCGGCTTCGGCCTAATAGGACCAGCGGAAGTGAAGAGACGTGACTTCGAGGAAGATGAAGCAGTGGCTGACGCATCTGTAGAATCGGGATAGGGCGTGACGGTCGATTCAGCTGCTGATGTTGCAGTGGCTGAAGGACTAGCACCATCTGAAGAATACAAAGACTGGCCTGCGGTCGCAGCAGATGG
>QOVE01010788.1:0-10499 GCA_003521275.1 Tricholoma sp. MG99 | reverse complement strand
GGGGTAACATTACGATCTCTTCGAGGAGAGCGCGAGCGCCGACGAGTCGAGGATGTATATGCCGGTTTCGGGTCCTGAGGAACAAGGCCCATTCGAGAAGGATGTACCATGGCCATCGTCGTCAGGACAAAATTTTGTTAAGACGGGTGAGTGACTTGTAAGTGGAGAAGCTTCAAATCAAACATTCCAAAACAAACGGCTATAAGTGACTCTGGCAGCTCTGTGACCCGACACTAATTTCTAATTTCTGGTGCGAACGATTTTGTCTACGTACTATAGAATCCAATATTGCTAGACTACAGAAGTATACATACTCACGACTCGTGCACTTTGATTTTTTGTGTCAACAAGTCACGGTTATGGGTAGTGGGAAAGCGTGTCTACATAGTACAGCTACGAACTTGAATCTACCTATGAGGATATAAATATCTACCTGCGCAGTCCCGACGAGGAACCGCACCGTTCTACACCATGAGGTAGGGAGAAGTTGAAAACATGTGTGCTACGGCTATATCGCTGTGATTCACGCAATCCACCTCGTCTGCCTAAGTATAGATTCGGAAGCAGTGTATATGACCCAGATTTCCAGGGCCCACACGGTGATGATTGTCATGAAATCCTGCAGCACCACCTGGAATGCAACTAAATACAGTGGGTGAGCGCTAGATTTCGCATTTCATCCACCTCGATCAAAAGCAACACAAACTGCAGGCATGTGGCACCAGAGATATCTTTCCTGTACCGTGTGTAGAGTTTTACATACTTGGAGTGGAAGTTGACTCGGACATTTGACTCAAGCCTTATCTTATCTGATCGTGAAATTCGTCATTTCGAGAATTATGTTCGTACCACAAATTGAATTATTCAAGCCATCGAGTCACTTGTATCAACAAGCTATTTAGGAGCGCCAATCCGCTAAACAGCATCTCCTCCGCTGACTGGGCTGGCTACAATACGAGGTCCAAAAATGGCGACCACTACACTGTCTCCTTTAGCAACGCTTATCGACCAATCTTTCTACACAGTACCTTCATTCACTCTTGAATGTGGTACGCAGCTCAAGAGTGTTCCTGTGGCATACAAGACGTGGGGTGTGTTGAATGAGAGTAAAGACAATGTGATGATCATTTGCCACGCGTTTACCGGGAGTGCAGATGTCGAAGATTGGTGAGTCCTAACACAGAAACGAATGGAGTTCTGATTCACAAAATTGCCACAGGTGGGGGCCGCTCATTGGAAGAGGAAAAGCCTTCGATCCGAATCGTTTCTTTATCTTTTGCGCTAATGTCCTCGGTTCCCCGTATGGGACCGCCTCGCCTATAACAATAGACCCTACTACGGGAAGGTCCTACGGGCCTGAATTCCCTCCAACTACTATTCGTGATGATGTCCGGTGCGTGTTTTATACCATCACAGTATTAAAGTTAAAAATTGAATAACGATTACCCGGATTTCCCCCAGTCTCCACAAGCTCGTCCTTGATCATCTCGGCGTACGTTTTGTCCGAGTGGCCATTGGCGGCTCCATGGGTGGCATGGCCGTCCTTGAGTGGCCACTCTGCACACCATCAGGTTATGTAAAACATATTATTCCGCTTGCAACTTCCGCCCGGCATTCCGCATGGTGTATCAGCTGGGGCGAAGCACAACGCCAAAGTATCTACAGCGATCCTGCGTATCAGGATGGATTTTACACCACACAACCGGTATCAGGACTTGCTGCTGCACGTATGAGCGCACTTCTAACGTATCGCTCGCGAGATTCCTTCGAAAATAGATTTGGGCGGAAACCCCAATTTGGGACGGGCATCGCCACGCCCCCTGATTCTCCAAAGTCGTCATCTCAAGCAGACGAGGCCCTTGCAGCGCACAATGATGGGCATAGGAATGCGAAACCACGTACAAACATCTACCCAGCTTTGGATGGGGAGAAAAAGGCCTCTGGTACCGAAACCCCAACTTCGCGGCCACCCGTATTTTCAGCCCAGTCATACCTACGTTACCAAGGAGACAAATTCACCTCGCGCTTTGACGCGAACTGCTATATTCACATTACTCGCAAGATGGACACGCACGACGTCGCCCGTGGGCGAGCACACGAAACGGACTCAGCGGTGGCCTTGGCAAAGGCACTGTCCATGATTCCTTCAAAAGCACTGGTGATCAGTATCGCAACGGACGGGCTTTTCACAACTACCGAACAGCGAGAGTTGGCAGCACATATCCCTGAGGCAGAGCTCGTCGTGATACCTTCACCGGATGGACACGATGGATTTCTACTGGAATTCGAGCAGATTAATAGACATGTTCTAAGATTTTTGAAGATGACGTTTCCCGACCTATATAGTGGAGGGGAGGGGGAACCGTTAGGGATTGAAGGGTTTAATGTAAAGAAGACGAGTGTGTTCGGGGAGGCAGAGGTGGACATTGCGAGCTGGTAAACTGCTTTTAAGATTATATTGGATTCACTGGGAACTACAGTTTTGGTATACGCACACGTATATATTGTTCATTTATTTTGTCCTGTATCAACATTCCGAGATCAACGAACTCTAGAATTAGCCACTTGGCTTGGTGGCGGAGGGAATCTGAGGTGACTGGTGGGAGGCAGTGAGGGTTGTGGATCATTGTGACCTCGGTGCTATCTTCCAATAGGGGTAACCCTACGAAGCTAGGAATATGAAAGGACCTGAGATTGCCTAACAGTCCTTCTCGTTTAACCATAACCATAAACTGAAAAGCACTGAGACCCTAGAGAAGTCTGCGGTTGGTTGGTCGAGAGCCATCGACAGCGATCAGCTAATATGCTATTCCATCCGAATGAGCGCGAAGTAGGAATCTGTAGGATCGCTCTGCCATCGACAGTAAAGTTACGAGTCTTTGGAGCATCAAGACCATGCACAGGTAGAGCCTCTGAGCCGTACAATGCTGTACAAATGGTGGGTGATCGTTGACTTCTGGAACCTGGGGGATCACAGAACTGCGACGAAATAAGGTGTGCACCAAGTGTACACCCAGGCTGGAGCATATCCTGTTGTCGTTGTACACCTGGCGGTCCTGGCCCCCGAACTTCGCCAAATTCCGAAGCTGACGATGTAAACAACTGTCATCGCAAGCTTCAACGTGTACTCATTCCAAACTCATTCCAACGTTATTCTATACCGTGTTTAGCACGTTCACTTATGCTACTCGCCAATAGATCGATTCACCAGACTCGAGGAGGCTACCAAGAGGTGAATTGGACTGGAGGGTGACTCAGAGGTCTCGGAAACACCATGTCGTACGGTACTTCTCGCTACGATTTACGGCGCGATTAGCTGAATGGTGTTCTTCACCGTAGGGACAAGCAAGAATATTGGTCAACTATCCTCGATGGCAGAAACTCATTCGCCTCTACTTAGCGCGGTCACGATCGAAACTATTCTTGGCGACTGGCCTAGTTTCCAATTGCGGTCAAACCAACTTGAACAAGTCAGCCTCCTCGCCGTACTTATAAGAATGTCGAATCGCATGTTCTTCTCTATCAATACAACATGTTCCATTCTCTATCTAGCGATGACTTCGATCTCTGGTGTCTCCCAAAACTTTTATTCTTGACCTCTCCCGCGTTCCTCCCTACTGTGAATCGTTCCACCGACGTAGCTATTCCCGTTCATCCAACCTCTACGATCAACGTCATCCCTTCACCTGCGAGGACGACCACGGTCGTGGTACCAGAGGCGGTTGGTCTCCCGTTCTTGCCCATCACCGCTACATGCTGCCTGGCGTGGATTGCGATCGTGTGGCTTTGGTACACCATCTTCATCCATCCTCCTGGTCTGCGTCCTCCCTGCCATCGCCCTCCGTCAATTTTTCGCATTGCACGTCGAGTGGCATGGGACGTGGGAATCAGTGGGATACTTGGTGGACTTTGCCATGGATACGAAAGACCATGATGCAGCTTGGCGCGAGGCTCGGGAATGTGCTTCCAGACACAATACAATGATGTGCAAGCGATGCATCTTTGGCGAGCCAAGTTACATCAGCAGGAGCAACAGGAGGTGACACATCCTGGTGGCACTGTGCCTGTGGTGATCATGACAGTACCTCCCCTCCACATCAGAGTAAAGTGGAGGAGGAGGATGAGTGGGAGTTGACATCAATGATTAAGGACTTCTGGACTGAGAGGGAGAGGACGAAGAGGGAGAGGGAGATGAGGGCAAGTGAAGGAGTGAGTCTCATTTCTGTTTGCACTCGATTCGGAACTGACTTGCAATTCCAGACTCTCGAGATGCATTGTCCATCCTTCCCTTCCGCTATGCCAAGATCAATGGCCCCTTCCTATGCTTCTTCATCCACCTCCACTCTCTGTGCCACTGAGTGCTGGTTTGTGGTTGTAGCATCACAGCTTCAAGCTACTGAGTCATCTCAACGGTTTATTACTGAATTTAACTCAGAATAACCTCACATGTTCAGGGAAGGATATCAATTATCTCGAACATACACGTAATGACAGTGATGGTAATAATAGCAATGTACCTGGAGTAGAAAGAGAAGAGAGGCAGATAGATAGAAGAAAGAAGACAAAGAGTTACAGAGATACAGGCAACATTACTCATTCACAGAAAGTTCAAACTCCTGTAGTCAGACTATAAATTCACATCTTTTTTGGTGGGGAGGAGGAGAATGCCATGTCCATAAGTAGATAACCTCATGTCACTGGCTCCACTGGCAGTGATGATAGATTCATTGCAGAGGGAGCCTACCATTGCAAACTTCTACAGGCCGAAAGGAGAGGGATACATATCATTGACATATCATACAGGATCAGAGCATTACACGGCTTCACATGATTAGGTTCATTTGGGGTACATGGAAATCCTGGAATTGTTGACGAGAATGTTGTACATGTGAGGGAAGTCGCCGTGAGTGGAATAGACCTATGCCTCCGCTGGGAAACAGTTGAACAGTCGCCCGCTCACTTCATAGAATTCGAGGTTGATACGCTGCAAAAGTCCAAGTACTTCATGCTCGACAATGCGTGTGGAGAAAGCCAAGTATACTATGGATGGACCCGAATATAGCTTCCACCTCCTTCCTTTAGGAAAAATGTTCAGCTGTGTGAGCCAAAGACCTATGTATGTAGCTACGCACTTTTCTATGCATGACTTTGCACCTGTCCCGCAATCGCTGATGATGCAGGTTTGCCTAGTCTATACCCAGGGATGGCGAAGCCGTAGGTTTCATTACTGAGTGTACTCCTCCGGCCGATGTACCGCATGACGATGAAACACGTGCGAGGGAGGTTTCAAGGGCGTTCGTCCCTCCACGAGATCGATCAGCTGGCTCACCAGGGCTAGTGATAGCTTATTTTCTTCTACTTTGAGATTTGTGTACCGGGGAGAGGTTCTTGACCCCCTTACGGAACCAGGCGTTCTCTTTAGGTTTGCTAGCATGAATGGATTCCGATGTCACCATTGGCGTTTGAGATATCAAAGCATCCTGTTGGAACTTGGCCTGGGTCCTAAAGTGATCCTCCGCGTAATAGAAACGGACATCTTGGAGAATTGTAATGCGCAATGCGATTGTCCAGTGGTTGAGCCATTATTGATCAAGAACTATTGTCGCCGATGATCGATCACACTAGGATCTTCTTTATCATAAGCTACAGTAGCTGCTACAAGATCCTGAGGCGTTGGCCGAGAAGCTGTGGCATGGACCTGCATCTTCAGCTCATCTTGCAGGAATGATGTCGTAACTACTCCAATAGAAGCAGTATTACACAGCCAGGATAGGACTACGGATCGACGAGGACGTAGATCTCCCAGGGGAACAAAATCGGACATAGGATGGATGTTGCAGATTTCGAGGACGATGGTGCGAACTGGACAATCCACCGTTGTTTGAACTCTGTAACACCAGTTGAGAAGAGTAACGAGATGGACTGCGGGCACAAGTATTTTGGGGTGATTTGCAAAGCAGCTTTTAAATCCTGTGTAAGATTGTCTTGTACACCTTAACAGGGTGGACCACAACACCGGTCTCTCCTAATATTCTATGAACCGCATCTCGGGACTTGTCCCCGGTGAGATATAAAACCTTTGAGGGTGTACCTTCGAACGAGAGGATGAAGTTGGCAATGGCAAGCTGTTCACCTGTCCCAGAGGATTCACCAATGGCAGGGCCTAGCACGTATGGGGTGTGGCTGTAGACTGTACGTATAGTGAACAAGGTATTGGCTGTTGCCTGTCCCACTACGTAGAACGGAGTGGAGGACCACTTTGCTAGTGCGATTTACGAGAGATAGGTAAGAGAGACTCTAAGTAAGAGCACGCCGATCTTCCAAGCTTTGAAGGACCTAGCGCTAGTCAAATCACGCCATCATAGTTCTCGAGTCCAGCTCTGACTATCCCTGAGGAGAATGCATTTGAGTAGCGGTCATCATCGCCGACGTCCGTGAACTTGTGTGAAGAGTCACTGAAGACGTCTGCCATCAATGTTTGTACATATAGTTTATAAACTCCGACGTAAGCACGAACACGTGATATGATCAGTGCAGGCCGGTCCGGATTCTGCCACTTACCAGCTGTGCCACGCATTGTAGGCACTGGCACTACCATTGGGTACTTAGCGACGTTGAAACGAAACAAGGGGACCTTGCCAGCATGGCGCTCCGCCAACTCGGGCAAGGGTCAGACTCTCCTCGGTCTTCCCAGTCGCCAGCGCCTTCTGGCGTACAGGGAGATCTAGAGTTGGAATTGCTAGGACTTGCCAATGGACTGTACAATCTGGGAACCACGGTCATCAACGATTCGACTAAAGAACGCGACAAACCAGGCGGAGCCAAACAAGTTGGTCTACGGGTGTGGGTTGCTATCGCTGGCTTGAGTCCTATCCGTTCATTGATCACAGTTGTCCTCAGAAATGAAGTCATAGGTCACCTTGCTACAGTCGAGGATATGGCTCGACTCACAACGACGATGATTCCTATGCAAGTACTAGCAGACATAGACAATTCACGGAATCCGATGCAGTTGACAAGAGAGAGATTAGAAAGAGCTGCGACGGAGAACCAGTTCATGAATGGCAAAATAGCTGCCTTGGATGTAAGTTGCCTGTGATGGTATATCTGGCATTCTGACAATGGGGATTAGTCCTATCGCAGATATCTTGATGATGCACTCGCACAGAACTTTCCAGAGCTTGAGTCCTATTTTCGGACACAGGAGGCGACGATTGATGAGAAATCTGTCGCCCTGGTGAATGGATCTACAGCACTCGAGGAGAACAACAAACCATCGTAGTCGAGTTCTTTACGATTCATGTGTGTCATGTAGAAATAACCCGAGTGGTAGAATATGACAGATCAGCAACCAATGTGATGGGCTTGCTTGACAGCCTGGGGTTGGATCCAACCGAGTGGAAATCAGTTCTTTTTCTTTTCCTTGATATCACATTTGGCAGGAGCTGAGCTTGTGTAGTGGGCGTCTCTTTGTGCTTTGTGCGATTATAGATTCTATCTTGGATAACTATATTGATAAGTATCCGCCATACTTATCTACGCGAGCAGTCGTGGCTTCATGGCAGATATCCTCGACGCCTACTCCGGTCTTTCTGCATCATCCACCAGGGCGGACGTTTCTGTAGTTCTTCAGTCCATTATCAACGGTTAGTCGTCTTACCCACCGTCTTACTACCGAGCCTTATGTTCGCACAGCTTCACCGTCTGCAATTGACTCCTCTACTCAAGCAGAATTAATAAAGTTCATCTTGTCCGATCTCAAGGCAGCGGGTCATGGAAACAAGGGCAGATTATCTTCCAAAGGTGTGTTATGCTCTCCTTCTCTACTTATACACCCTGACTAGTTGTCCAGACGCAGCTCAAGGGCTTCTGGCCGTCAAGAATCTCGGCAAGAACCCCTCAAGCTCCGAATACCTTTCCTCGCCTAGAAACCTGTCCACTCTGCTAGGACTATTTACGACGTTCAAGGACGATCAAGATGCGTCGAGCGAAGCCCTGCGATGTATAGCGAATGCACTACTTTTAGTTGAGGACGCTCGATCTACGTTCATCCTGAAAGAGGTCGACGGTGGCAGCATTTGTATTTCCCTGTTGGAAGTAAGTCGCTCGTTATGTCGCATTACATTCCCCTTATGCTTCGTACTAGAAATCAGCGGTTCCTGGTCAAATATTCATTCTCTCTCGTATCCTGTTCTTATGCACGGCCTCCGGACCTTCGTTTATCCAATCCCTAGTCGAACAGAAATACCACGGACGAACTGTTGTGGAGATCATTAGCCACAAGCTGGACTTCCTGACAGTCGCAATCTTGTCTGGAACCAAAATGGCCCGTGAAGCGATGTCAGATCTTCTGAAGTTTGCATTCAACATACTTCTGCATTATCCCAAGGTGCGCTTCATCATACCAGCTGTGCTGAGCCATCAATTTTAACGCATGTTGCAGATGGTGGACTGTGAGCTCCAAGTCGGGGAATCCCAGAATCAGCATCAGCCTGAACACAAGGTGATGGGAGATTTCTGGAGCCCTAAACTCGACGGGTGTGTCCGTTGTACTGTTTACCATCCTGAATTGATGTACAAGACTCTGCAGGCTTCTTCCCCCTCTTCTACGCACGTTTTCGACCCTTCCTCCGACTTTCCCGTGCCCCGTGTCTGCCCCACTAACTCACGTCATCCACGCACTGATCACTATACCCATATCTTCTTCTCTGCGATCCTCCTGGTTTGGAGAGAGTACCTCTGTCCAGCCACCACGATTGTCTGGCAGCAGCTCAAAGAGGCCTTCTAGGCCTTCAACCCCTCAGCATGCCGAGTCCACCCCGAGTAGCGGTAGCAGTTCTCCCATCCAGGCCCTGCCTCCGACCAGTCCTAAGCCGAGTACTCTGGACCGTGCCCTCTCCGTTATTGCTACTGGCCGTCGATCGCTTTCTCGGTCATCTTCTCCTAATGCAGTTTCTCCTACTAGTGTCGTCCAGCGTGCATTTGATTTACTTGAGGTTTCTTTCGCACACTATTTTCCTGGCAGTATTGACCCGGATGAGCAGGAGGTGCGGGAACGGTGCAAACAAGAAGCAAGCGATAACACGTTAGACGACTTGCTTTCTCCGCTTCTAGTACTTATTTCAAGGCTTTGTATTGCGGATGAGGGCTCGAGGGCTCGTGTGCGACAATCCCTTGTTCCAGACGATCTTGATCGATCAACCCCCCTTGAGACGAGGGCTGATCTGCTTGGAAGATGTTTACGGCTTTTGGGAAGCGTTTATAATCCCAGGCTGAAAGATGCTGCTGGCGAAATGCTGTTTGCCATGTCTGACTCAAACGGTTCGTATATTCTTACAATGCAATGCTCTTCCTTTACCGATTCCTGGCATTACAAGCATCCACACTATCTGCCCTCGTTGGCTACGGTAACGTCGCTGGGTTCCTTTTCCACAAGGGGATCCTTAATGCACCACCTCATGATGCTGCTTCGTCCAATGCAAGCCTCACCACCCCTTCTGGCGCATCCATCAACCCTATAACTGGCACCATCGAAAAGAACTCGGCGTTGCCAGAGATGTCAGATGAAGAAAAGGAGCACGAGATGGAAAAACTGTTTGTGCTATTCGATAGGCTCGAAAGGACGGGAGCTATCCCACCCAG
Source organism: Tricholoma sp. MG99 (assembly GCA_003521275.1). Classification (NCBI taxonomy): domain Eukaryota; kingdom Fungi; phylum Basidiomycota; class Agaricomycetes; order Agaricales; family Tricholomataceae; genus Tricholoma; species Tricholoma sp. MG99. Next base: position 857 of record QOVE01010788.1, on the reverse strand, counting down.
TCAAAATCCCATGCGTAAAGCTGTACAAGAGGCTACGTTTGGCAAATAGTTGCTATTCCGATAGCTGTTTGGAAAACCCACTACTAAAGTAGTGGAAATCTCTCTTATATGCGGTTCATTCTCTTTCATCTTTATTAAACATACTCGTAGTATTAATTAGTGTAGGCCATAGTTTTAGTCTAGTGTGCTATAAATTGCATCTACGACTTATGCCTGCTGGTGACCCTCCGGTTAATGTGAGCAGCATCATAACCAAATGGCGCGCATTTCAAAACACATACCAGTAAGCACGCCCGATATGGTTTACTGATCAATGTGCTGGCTGTCATAGAACAAATTTGTATGTGAGTGCCTCACCTACAGAATGGGCAGCTTGAAGTTATCCCAGTCTTTCACTCAATAGACTATAGTACATATTTATTCATTGAATACATATTCCCTAAGATTCTTCTTACACATATCCAGGGCGAATCCTGATGTTTCTTGCCTTGTATTATCCTCTCTCAGCATCATGATCTTCATTGACTAATATTACTAGTATACTATGAACAGATTTGGCTGATCAGAGGAAACTTTCAAACACATCAGTATTTCTAAGTTTTACTTTTTTCTACTTGTGCAAGCGTGAGCAAGCGACAGCAACCGCAAAAAGTCAAAAAAGCGACCAGCTCCACAAGCCAGGTCCGATTTTCTGACAAGCAAGCCATTGTCGTCACTGAAAAAGCGCGAAAATCATCAAAAGTCATTTATATAACTATCTAAGCACTAATGAACAACATACAACTACATAAGTACTACAAACAAACTATGAACACTAAGTTGGGCAATCATTGAAGTTGTGAGAGAGTTTATATACC
>QOVE01010770.1:0-18213 GCA_003521275.1 Tricholoma sp. MG99 | reverse complement strand
TAATTTATTCGCAGAACAAATCTTTGATTGACGCGTCGCTCAAATTGTGATCGAACATAAGTATACGCAGGGGCGTGTTGATCGATGTTCTATATTTATACACACTGTCCGCAAGCAGTGAGCGTTAAGCAGTCGTAAGTATTACACTATTACTAGGGTGTGTATAGTAGTGGTACCGTGACCGCTATAAGACCATACCCTGCTGCCGACCATCTGGTGGTACGCTCAGTGCAGCCAGCTTGTGTTCAGCTTCAAGGGATCGGATGATCAACTCCCTGAGTAGATACACGCTTGCGGATCATATTGTCCACCCATAGAGATTTCTAGAAGTAGCATTAGATAGAGCTACAGAGGAGACTGTTTACACGTACTGATGTGTCGGAATAAACACTGGAATTACCAGCAGTCCGGACTTCAGGTTGAGACACAGCCGACAAGCTTTGGAAGCGTGGCCCGCCAACATCATCAGCACTGGATGCATCTGGATCAACCTGATGTCTCCCCACTTGAGGTGATCATGAGGGCGAAACAGGTTCATCAGGGATGCTCTCTCTGTGGGTACGTATACCGGATTTTCTTAGTGATCCACACCGCATCATTGCCAATGCACGGTGTAATTCAGTCGATAATGATCGGTTTGGCGAGGGCGACGAGCGACCATGATCCAGGTCGTCACCAATTTTCATGTCACCCAATGTCATATTGTAACTGTGTTGCAAAGAATTTGATGATGAAAGGCTTGGTGATGAGGTGGCCGTAGAAATTGGGCTTGAAGCATCGGGGACCACTCCAGTGACGTGTCTGCAGAATGTTGCAATGGCTCTAAAACAGAACTTGGCAGGAGTCGTAAATGAGAATAGGACTGGTAAAACATGAGCACTGTCTGTGCAACTTGAGTAAACACGATATTGATCTCCACGGTTTCTTGAAATGGCTTACCATCATATACTTGCAAATGAACCTTGGTTGGTTTATACCGACCTTCAATGTTCACGAGAGGTGGATAAAGGGTCCGAACGGCATCTTGCAGTGGGTATTGTTCGGGATTTGCGGCTTTATGAGCACTGGGAAAAACCCAATCAACGCCTTTTTAAGATAGTATATGCAATTTGTTTCCAATAGTACTCACATGTAGACAATTTCATCCCTCAGAACCTCCTTGTCACTTGCAATGACGAGTAGCGGTGGGAGACCACCAAGAAAAGACAATGCTGGACTAATCAGTGGATGCGACAGGAGATTATTCTGAGCATAGAGGTGGACTTGTTGGTCAATGATCAAAGTTTCACCAGTCTGTGCAACGAGGGATATCACTTGATCACTTCTTGACTGCTTTACGGGAGGCGGAGTGCTCGTCCCGACATCCACAGCCTCTGTCTGAGTTGGTATCACAGTAGCAGCGAAGCTATGGCTTTGTGGCGTGTGGAACATCTGACGGATGCGAGATCTGAGAGAATCATGGATTTTTTCAGACATTTCGTCGGAGGGTGGCGGCCACAAAGCACTAGGTTTCTGCAGGGAGAGCCCCCAGGAAGGGATAACATCCTGTTGTGAAGGAGTCAAATTAAAACGATGAGTGACGGCATAGAGGACATTACAGTAGCAGTATTAGTGTAAACACTAGGAAATGAATGGGTCAAGTCACACCATGGGGAGATCAAGACTCCACCAGCGGGCATGGGTAATTCTGCGTCACGTATTACTTGAAGGAGGGCAAGTGAAAGACCTCCGCCTGCAGAATCACCTGCCAATACGATATGCAATGGATTTACGGCGCGGTGTGCAGCGCCAGCAGGCGGTCTGATAAGAAAAATATCTGGGCAACATATATTCAGAGAAGTAAACATGATGCCCTATATACTCACATGCAGCGAGTAAATCATGAAGTGCACAAGGAAATGGATATTGTGGAGCAAGGCGGTAATTTACAGCTAGCAATTTCGGCTGTGAAATAAGCAGGCTGTCTATAAACTGGGTATCTACGCACCGAATACTCGACCATTGATCTTACGGGCATGTCTTTGAATACTGTAACTGTAACACGGGTTGGGATTAGTTCTCACAGTGTAGTGAAACACGCAATTCTTTACCGCTCTTGATCGACACTCCCAAAGTAATAACCACCTTGATTACATCAGAGAGAGTATGCTATCATAGAGAACAATATGCACCTCCATGAGCATATAAGATACAACGCATTTCATCCATATCTTTATTATAGGCTCCGGACTCTGGACCACTTTCGGGAGAGGCCTCACCACTGGGGCTGTTGCTTTCTTTCTTTGCCTGTTGCATTTTATATCGTCGCTTCGCCTCCCGCCAATCCTTTTTTGTGGAGATCCATTGAGCGTCGACACTGTGAAGCATAAATAAGGGTACTCTCAGGTAAAATGATATAAATACTCAACCCTTTCAAACCACGCACTTGCCACCATTTAACACCACCTACGACCCGCCGAGCGACGTCTTCTCCACCAAATGCTTTGACAAGATGCAATGCAGCTTCGTTACAGCTTGACATGGGCACAAGAAGTCTCACGACATGTATCCATGGAGGGGATGGCGTGCGAGTATTTGCAAAGCCTGAAAGCAAGATGGACTCGGTACATCATTATACAAGCCTACGTTCAGATGGTGATTTCAACTCACCTTGGACATCCTCTACTGTATGGCTGTATATACGATAAGATATACGTGACCGTGTAGTATTGGACCAAACACACGCACAAGCTGGCAGCACGCAAAAATGCCTATGTTGCGATGTCAGATTTACACTGAAGCCTGAACTTTTGACCCATACCTTCACAACATTGAAGACCTCGTCGTACAATAGCTCGTCTTGGCGTAATTGGGTAATTCCCTTCTTATCCTTGGAATCGCGCCTGAGGCGAGCGAAGTAATGGGCAACGAGGGTCTCCAGAAGCACAGGCCCAACTCGAAGACTGATGTTCGTGGTTAGAGCGTTGACGGGCATCTCAGCTTTGTAGCGAGCAAGGAGGGCAATGCAGTTTGTCCGACCGTCACGGTGCCAATTACGAGCCTCGAGTACAAGAAAGCCATGAGGCCTTCATGGTCAGGTCCAGCGCCACTCGTGGTTGGCCGGGGTAGCCTGGGTATACATGTCAAACAATTTATCTATCATATATCATCCGGGCCGCTAATAGTATAGAACTAATATACTTATCAGATCAGATAAATTACATCCTCATGACTGTGACAATATATACATAGGTCATGACATCTCTTCATCAGTATCAGAAAGCATCTCCTTGCTCTTGCTGAAATATGGGTTAATCATGTCAGTACCACAGCGCAACGATCGTAGCATATCTACGTACAACTGTTTTTTCCGTGGGCCTGTATTGTCTTCTTCGTCATCATCTCGAACAACTCGCTTCTTGACTGCACGCTGTCGCATCGTCAGCCCCCGGGAACAATTTAAGAACTTTCAGGTGATACCTTTTTCGCTGGCTTCTCATTGTCATCATCGTCACTAAATATTGTGTGATCCTCCCCATCTTCTTGCTCAGGATTTTTCTTCAGCTTTCCGCGTCGTTTCTTTTTTGGCTCAGCTTCATCACCACTGCCATCATGTTTTTGTTTCCGAGCCTTCTTTGGTCTTCGTTCACGCTCGTCATCACTTTCCAGCTTGGCATCTTTTGTCCACTCCATGACTTGCTCTCGTGCAATCCGACGTTCTTCGGCCAGTTTTTCAGCCTCCAGACGTAATTCATCCTCTCGTTGACGCTGTGGTTCAACAAGGTGTGAGATGAAATCACCCGGCAGCAAAGGTGCTTGAAAACATCTACCTCCAAAGCTTCCAGACGCTCCTTCTCTTCTTGTCGCCTGCGCCTAGCAGCATCCAGTTTTGCTTGCGCCTCCGACTCATACTGCCGCTGCGATGCAAGATGTTCGTCACCCTTGCGTAGCATGTTGTCGCCGTACTTTCGCCTCTGATCTGCAATATCTCGACTGTATGGGACTAGAGGTGATTTGTCGGACGCCAGGGATGCAAAAAGCCTGAGAGATGTGAAACATCAGTGACATATGATATACTAAGCCTCACTTTTGAGCATGAGCCGCCTGGGCGATGACCCTCTCCAAGTCTTGGAGAGAGCGTTTGGAAGGAGCAATTGCGAAGAGCATTTCAGCTGATTTTTGTTGAATCATGGCAATATTATAGACAATGGCCTTGTCACTGGGTTGAATATGGAGAGCCTGTCAAACAAAAACTTCAAAGTCAACTTGATTTCGCTACCGATGTATGTCAAACTCACCATTTGAGCATACCGCAAAGCAGTATTCATAGCAGGATACAATTGATCTTTCGTAGCCTTCGCATACCATGACCTACATAGGCACAAAAGAACGGGTACATTATGCGACCCGTAAAACCGTGTCGAAGCTGTCTCGTACTACCGCAATATCAGTGAGAGGCGTGCATGGGTGATGGTAGATAAACGTACGCTTTCTATCGCGCGGTCAAATTCATCCCGCGCATAGTGACAATGACCCATGTTCAAGTAGACACTGCCGTCATTGATGGACTCACGAACTTTCGCGAAGATATCCAGTGCTTCGCGCGCGTTCTTGAAACGCTTTTGCGGCTCTTCAACGCTAGAAATGGGTGGCTGAGCATTTCCGAAGGTGTCGAGAGCATCCTCAGCTGTGGCTATCGCTAGGCCTTGGGCAGCGAAAGCGCACAGTGGATCGAGATGTAGAGCTTTTTCATAGAACTCTGCGGATCGCTGGAATCCTCTTCTGCGCTCTTCCAAACCTTTGGAACTAGTATCCCGGCTCTCGCGAGATTGATGGTACATGATCCAACCAGCCGCACAAAGTGAGTAAACATCGTGCTTATCGTGGTCTTTAAGGGTGGCGAAAACGAAGTCTTTGGCTGGTTTTGGAAGATTTGTCTGTATAAGAAAATGAGTGTAGAAAGCACGTAGATTCAAGTTGTTGTTTTGTGAGGTGAGGCACTGTTTGAGCATATCGTGGGCCTCGTTATGTCGATTCAAATTTGAGAGCATACATGCTTCTCGGATTTTGGCTGCCATTCAAACGGATTACTCATACTTTGTGAGGCAGTCGGGAGGATGTTACACACCATCGATGTACTCTGGATGACGTGATATGAGCTTGTCATATGCATCCTTTGCCATAACTTCCTCCCCTTGATCCTCATATACTCTTGCGAGGTTGTATAATATGGACGTCGATATGCTTTCACCGTCTTCAGTTCCAAGACCAGAAGCACTAATGAGAGCTTTCTCATACGATGATCTTGCCGTCAGGAAGTCGCCCTCCGTGTGATGCAGTGCTCCAATGTTATTTAATAGGCGAGGGTCTACTTCGTCCGTAGCCTCACTGATCCTGAGAGCTTCCTTTAAAGCTCTCCCCATACGATCCAGACTCTCCGATTGCCACAAGCGTGCAATCTCGACATGCATTTCCTTATCCTCGGTAATACTTCGTGAAGGTTTTATCAGATTGTACCCATTAACGCGGATATCTTCGGCATCGAGGCCTTTGATTACACGATCAAAGAGGTCGCGTGCTTTCGTCCGTTCCTGCGCAATGTCAGAGCTTGACACTCCGGGACGCGGGTGCGCGCGCAATGATGCAAGCATCACAGTCGCCTCCACGGAACGATGAGAAGTCGGTGGCTGAAGAATTGTGTCTAACGTATGAATGGCGGCCGCCATCTCATCTAGGACATTATATATTAAGAAGCGTAACGCATGAGTGAGCAAGAACGAACCGTTTTGCATCTGAAGCTGAGCCAAGCCGATTGCTGCCAGCACATCTTTGGGATGCCCCTCGATTGCCGATGTATAGTATTTGGTAGCGAGAACCAAAGACCCTTCGGCGTGAGAGACTCTGCCGGCCTTGAGATAACCCTCTGTGAGGACAGTAAGAGTGTCGGCAAATTGTATGGTGCGTTCTGCAAGTTTGAGCGCCTGCACCACGTGAACATACGCAAAAGGCAAACTTTGTAATGGCTACGCACCCGTTTATGGTGTCCCTTCCGCAGGAAAAGTTCACATAATGCGTTAGCTGCTGCAGCGCTCCGTTGATTTACATTGAATGCTTTCTCAATAAGCTTCGTCCCCTGAAGAAACGATTGGGTGCGTTCAGCCTCTGTCTGGATCTCATTCTTGCTTGAATTTATAGCTTCTAGCCCAAGTAGAAGCTGAGCAGGCCATTCCGATGGGTTCTGAGAGTGGAAGGAAAGTATAAGAGTTTCTTCGAATAGGATCAGGGAATGTAGCGTACCACTTCTAAACTACGTTGCCAGGCTTCCTTGGCTTTGCCTTTGTAGTCTAGAGCCCATAGACATAGTCCAATACCAATTCGCGGGTCGGGTATGCAGCTAGGGTTATATCGTAAAACATCTTGAAAGACCTTGAGGGCCTCCCTGAAGTTTCTCCGAGCATACAGAATTCTAGCCTACAGCAGCGGTTAGAGGAGGCGGATTTGAACTCGATTTCCATGCACCTTCCCAAGGAGGGCAACCAAATTCGTGGGCTTTGTTGTCAAGACCCCTTCAAACGAACGCAAGGCATCTTCCATTGATCTGGTCGCTAGTTGTTGGATTCCTAGGGGAGTATTTTGAGCCGTCCATAGAAATAGATCATTTGCCACATACCTCGAGTAAGAAAAGAGAGTATACTACCCACTGCATCACCTGCCTCCGCACTCGCTCTCTCACCGGTATTCAGGAACTGGGCTGCATCACGATAATATTCCTCCTTAGATTTTTCGTGCATCATGACATCCTGACCTAGTACATAGATGCATTTCAGAAAGAAAGTTCACACGCCAGAGTGTTTTCAAAACCCACGAGCACTAGACAGCCTTAGTTTGGGGGCTTTCTGTGCATGAGCAATTTGAATATTGGCAAGAAGGGAATAGATAGGCGGTAGCGACGAGGTTACACCAGTTGCCTGAAAAGCTAAGGCATGATTAGATCTGTCTATAAACTTTGAAACAACTTAGAGGATACCAACATTCAACAGCGCTCAACGCGATTCTCTCCGCAGCATCCAAGTAGCCCCGCCGCCAGTATTCACCTGCAAGCTTGGTCCATACCCATGCATTACACTGCCCCTCTTTCAGCAGGTCCAAAACATCCTCTGGGTTTGGATCAAGATTATCAAGATCTATCGTTATTACTTCTTGTCCTCCAAGTTCGATATCGACTGAACGTCCCGTTGGAGCATTGTTGTCCATAGAGCTCACGTAGGCCAAGATGACTGGTTGCGGATCCGGGAGGGTGCACAGTATGCTCTGTGCTGTGGGAGAAATATTACTACACTGATCGTCTTGCGATACCCTGGTAATTGGTCGCTTCAAGGTAAGCCTGGTAAGGTATACTAGGTACTAAGGTACTAGAAATCATTCATACGCAACAAAGCGTCACATGATCATCCTAATAAGGACTGGGATGATCAGCTATTAGTATTACAAGTGAGCTTCCCACTGTCACCTAATGAAAATGCTTTCAGAGAATTGAGATAGTAGACTTCTTGTTATTTCATTTAGGGAAGCCGAAATAACTCATCGAGTGAAAATACACCATGTCGCGGCTTTGGATATAAGTTAGCAAGCGTTCTAGTATACGTATCCTGCCATAACTTCGTTCAAGTTGCACAGGTATACTATGGCCATGGCATGCATATTGACAGACTTTAGCAAGCAGAATAAAAGTGCTCTCTGGGATTTACTTATATGCATACTACCACATGTCTGCACGTCAGGGTTTATAGCAGGAGCACTTGTCGACTTGAATCCAAAATTGCAAGCATGGTGTGTTTTTTCACGCGAGGAGCTATTTCGGCTTCCTCAAATGAAATACTATCTCAAAAAAATCACTTTCGGAACAATTCTCTGAAAGCACATTTTTATTAGGTGAGTATGTGGTAAGCTAGACAGCGTTGCACCAAGGCAAACATGAAAGTAAATTCGAAGATAGTCTACGAGGCATTAGCATTTAACCAGTAATACTAGAGAAAGGGATAACGAACAGATCATGGAAACACTGACAACATGTGGAACATCGTAAACACATATCTTTAATTACGCATGATCCAGATACACACCCGCTGAGGCTCGTGCGGTTAGCCATAATATCAAGTGGTATTACCGAGACTTTGGGGAACCGGGCCTCGTAGTAAATGAAGGAGTCAATGGGAATTATGCCAAGTGTGAGTGGCGCGAGGACTTCCGCAGACTTCCAAGGGAAACGATTGAGACTGCAGGCATTTTGACATTGCTGGTGAAACAGCAGTTTGCAGAATAGCAAGCGGGTTGCTCCGGTTTGCTGCAAGCTGATTCACCTCATTTTCATGCAGTAAATTCGGCCCCGCATGATCGCGATGGTATGGCGAGACTTAACAGCTGGTTTCTGTCATTCTGAAAACCGCTCCGAGTTCTTGAACACGCGTTCGAGACACTACTGGTAATTCCTCAGTCCTAGTTCATGTGATACTGACGATTAGCTTACATGTTGGATTGCGGCGTTTTCGGATCTCCCACATCATAACCGCTTTCCATTTCAGCCCATTTGCTGTGTAATTTGCCCGCTTAAAAACGATGTCGGATGGCCATGAAGTAAATGGAGTTATCGTAAACCTGTAGGCCCCGGAGCTGTTCTGTTCAGTTTTAGTTCTGATGGGTGGAATGCACATTGACATCGTACGCTTTGGGCCTGGCACCAGTTTGTTGTGAGGAAATTGATACGTGACTACCTGCGAACGAACCACGCTCAACCGAACAACATCTAAGCAGCTCAGCAGGTCATGAAGACAGAAACACACGGCTCACGCTATCGTGGCCAGCAGCAGATCGGGCAGCGACTGGCATCAGGAAATATGGAGCATACGGTGTCTCGAACACTCAAACTCAAGCACATATGCAAATCATGCCAAGTCAGCGTGGATATTCAGATCCCAAAAACCAAATAACATCAATCAGTGAAGCTCGCAACATTCAAGCACTGTTTACCTGATTGATTCGCCCTAAATCAAGAAAAGCGGTCTTCGCTTATCCTCGAGCTTTCGGACGTGGTTCTGTGCATGAGACAATTGAGAAGCGCATATTAGCCGTAGAAACCGTATTCATGCCAAAAAAAACGATCGCGTCAGGAATAGGCCAAAACCAACGGGAGAGGTCCGGAGATGGACTATGGACTGCCCCATGACTTGCTCTGGGGACCAACACTACATGCGGAACATCTGGCTTTGACCGGAGTAGTCGGAGGCACATGTTCCTGTAGGAAAGTCGAAGCAGACCTGGCCTATTCCTCCAAGCTACTCCTAGCTGTATCGATTATATGCCACCGTAGGTTGAACAGGCTCGTGAAGACGCAGTCTCCAATCTGAGTGTCGCTGAAGGGAGCATTTCATGAAACGAGGTGTAGCGAAAGGACGGAAATGGAGGTAAGGTCGCAGTTAAATCGTTGGGACTGGAGCATAGCGAGGTTGCTGAAAGAATCAAGCAAAGAACACCATCTGTAGCTAGCACCCCGCCTGTTATAGCACTACCATCACCATGCGCTTCACAAGATAGAAGTCGACGTCGGTTAGAAAGTATCGCTTCATTCACCCAAAAGAAAGGAAGGTTGAGATAAACGTGCAGGGATGACAGCGGATAGAAGATCTTCAGGCATGTCGCAAAATGTTTCATATCCGCAGTGACTCTAGCCCTGGCTAGTGATTAATCGATACATTCTGTGTAGCGTATATATGTGTAGCCAGATTGCAAATCGAAATTAAAATTTAGAGCATCAGTAAGCGTGGGAAATGTAGATATCTAAACTGGGAAGCGTCCAAACGACATCCACCACTCGCAAAACTATCTGAAGGTCGATCGTGAACGTTGTTCAGGACGATTCACAGCTAATCAGCTCAACGGTACGTGCTTATAGTGGTACTATACTGCCTATTCCAAGAACGACTCCGTTTGAGAAAGTTCTGGGATGGATGCTGTTCCTCATGACTAGATATTGACACGACATGGTTATGTTTCAGCCAATGGCCTCCAAACTACCATCCGTCTTAAGTGCAAACGAGGAGGAAATACAACTCCTTCTTGCTGCGCAATGCCATATCGGTACGAAAAACTGCGATAAGCAAATGGAGCCTTACGTCTGGAAAAGACGGGCTGATGGTACGTGGCTGTGGAGGAATTCTACCAAAGCTTGAAGATCGATTTATTTCGCAGGGATTCACCTTTTGAACATTGGGAAAACATGGGAGAAACTCGTCCTTGCTGCTCGTGTCATTGCAGCCGTCGAGAACCCGAATGATGTATGCGTTATCTCTGCTCGCCCCTACGGACACCGCGCAGTCCTCAAATTTGCTGCCAACACCGGTGCCCAAGCCATTGCTGGTCGTTTTACTCCCGGATCTCTCACCAACTACATCACTCGATCTTTCAAAGAACCTCGCCTCATCATAGTGACTGATCCTCGTGTCGATCATCAGGCTATCCGCGAAGCATCATACGTCAACATTCCAGTTATTGCTCTCTGTGATACTGATGCGCCACTTAAATTCGTTGACATTGCTATTCCGACGAACAACAAAACAAGACATTCTATTGGTCTCATCTGGTGGTTGTTGGCCCGAGAGGTCTTAAGGCTCAGAGGAACAATCCCCCGGACCAGCGATGGCTGGAACGTTATGGTTGATATGTTCTTCTACAGGGATCCTGAAGAGGTTGAGAAGCAGCAGCAAGAGGAGGCTGCCGCCAAGGCAGCACAGCAAGGAATTGATGGTGACGGCGCCCCTGTGTCTGATTGGGATGTGTCGGCTGCACCCCAAGCAGGGGGTATCAACCCTGCTTTGGTTGCGCAGGACGGTGGTGCGTCCATGTTTAGAAGTTCCTTTTTCAATTTGTTCTCACAGGTAATTTGTAGGCGCTCTTGACTGGTCTGCAGACCCCACACCTGGAGGCCCCACGGATTGGTCCGCTGAACCTAGTGGTGCGGCTGGTGGATGGGGCGGGGACGCACCTGCGACGGGTGCAAGCGGATGGGAGTAGGATTACAAGTGATATGCGTAGTATTGTGTCGATGTTCAAAAATGCCAGTGCATCTCAACCTCGTTGCTTATGTAATTCAATACTCCTGGACGTAGCCCATACTATAGAACTTGATCAACGAGCACGTTGTTGTGTCGTTCAGCGCTTTCCGGCCTGCGGATTGCTACCTCCCTTGCACTCTGCAATGAGGAACAGCGGAAACCATTGCTCGTTTGTTCTCCTGGCAGAATTTCATATCTTTGAGGGAGCGCAGTTGAAATACCAGTTCCCCCAACCTTTGGGTATAGATGAAGGGTGCGCGTCGCTATGCATATTTTTACATGACCATCTCAATGACAACCAACTCAGTGTGCTTGCAATGTCCATGCTGCCCGATGGTGCTGAGACGCAGCTGGACGATTGGACTATATTTTTTCTCAATCAGACTCCATTCAACACAATCTCTCCCATCCTAGCACTTGATACCCCAGAAGTGAAAGCCGGTGGCCTACCTGGCGACCAGGACGATATCTCGAGTGGTAATAAACCAGATCTACTCTGTGTTTTGAACCTTGTCCGCACGAAGCACGACAAGACTCTGGACCGGCACGTCTTATCATACCTTCATCCAATGTCTGCTGCTCATAGCAATCTATCGTCGATAGAGGTGCCAAAGTCCTTGCCCTTGCCATTTGTACGCGGCACCCGTTTATTCAGATCTTTAAGGTGATCCTACCCTATGCTTGGTTTTCGCTTTACCAAAGCTATCTATGTAGCCTTTTCTCTTAATGGCTCTCGACGACTATTTCTCGGATCCTTCACAGGATTGTCTTGCTCGACTTTTCGACGCTGTCAACTCTATGGACCTCTCAGCAGCACCCATGTTAACACGCCAGGAGAAAATGGTTATGCGTTTTTCGGAGCGCAAAGATATATTCGCCGAAAAGTTCTCCCATTTTGCACCTCTGGATTCCCAGCTCGCATGGAATGGCAGCAATCCTGGCTTTGGAACTAAATCAACGCCCCAACATAGGTCTACAAACTCTGGAGAATCTTACTCAAGTTTTGAGGAAGGTCTATTACTACGGCAGCGGGACAAAGACCGGTATCACGACGACCACCGTACACGCGAACGAGAGAGCGCCCCAAGATCGGTGCGTACCGAGACCGAAAGCACTATGACAGGGATGGCGGTTGTTCTGCCGAATGACGGCCAGAATTCTCCTTCTGATTCGTCCTTTTCACTTGGTGGAAGTGCAGTCTGGGTTGGCGATGAGAGTGGCCTGGATATCACGCATAAGGATGGAAAGGGGGACGCAAGTAGCGTGCTCTCATCAGGAGGGAGCAACACCATGACTTCTCGGAAGCGACGATCTACAGACGCTTCATCATCATCCTCGCAGACCCAATCCAAAGACCAGATGCTCAAGGTTCCTGCAAATACAATGCATACTTATCACGACTCTGCCCTGCGGTCTGGAGTGACCAAGGATACACACTTTTTCCAAACCTCAGTGGCATACAAAGACCATCGATTGCCGATCAAAATGCCTATGTCGACGTTTCCTGAGGAAGTCGGCGACGTGCGTCCATTATCCATCATAATGACTAGGATGTATTGACGGAAGAATTTTTTCAGTACTCTCTGATCACTCTGATAAAAGAATTTTCATCTCACCAACTGGTCTCAGGTCCTCAACATCCTCATCTTCACACCAATGGACCACAAACACATCCCATCATCATATTGTTCAATGCACTGGTAACCGGAAAGCGTATCATATTTTTAGGCCACAAGCGGCCTGCGGGTGAAGTATCTGCTTTTGTGCTTTCTGCTTGTGCGCTTGGCTCTGGGTGCGGTGCAGTGCTGAGGGGCTTTGTCGAACGCGCTTTCCCATATGCCAATCTCAACAATAGGGATGAGTGGGAAGCTGTGTAAGCTGGTTTCCTAGTTATGTCTGACACACTGATTATTACCTTGTTGCAAGGCCGGCATATATCGCTGGTGTGACAAACCCTATCTTCTTGTCCTCACGCGCGTGGGATCTACTTCTCGTCATCGGGGCTGGTACGGTCACCGTTGCCAAGGACATCCATGTGACATATCCCGTCTCTGGCAACCCAACATCGGGGCCTGCTCTTCTCACTCGGACCGGTACAGTGAAGGCTGAGTCATCTTTCGGCAGCGAGGACGATGCAGGGCGTGCGGTAGGCGGCAAGGAGGGAGCAAAGAGTGAATTCGTGACGAAAACTGACAATAATGCAGATAAAATTTTCATTGAAGATGTCGGTGTATCATGCTGCTTTTCTTTTGCTTCACGCATTTATGTGGTATGTTCTAGATCCGATCGGCCATTGACGACCACTTTGGAGAAAACATGGTGCGGATGCGCTTCACAGAGTACGTTACACGTTTTGTTCGGTTGGCTTCTCGGTACGAAGAAGAAATCACTGGAACGACCAAGATTGGATTTCCAAGTTCTTCCTTTACGGAACTGCCTGGTCGCCTTGCGCAACTCGGGAGTGGAATTGTGTTTAACGACGAAGCATCATGTCTTCGCGAGCTTTCTGCGAATGCTCAACGCATCGAGGCATGGCGAAAAACTAACAGTTATCAGTACTGTGTCATGGTCAGATTTATGATCTACTATCTTTTTCAGCATGTTAATGTGGAGCAATATAGGATTTCGCCAAGCTGCAGGCAAGCAGCACGATTAAAGGATTCGACGTCTTGCATCAGCTGATTCGGCTCAGGCATACAAAGAATATGTCGGATTCGGAGGTTTCCGCCATTATGCGAGCCTTGGCAGAAAATGGCAAATCATATGAGCAGGTAGTTGAGGTGATTTGAATCCGCTTTATTGTCATAGAAATTTTGACTAAGAATCCATAATCAGCTGCTAGCCTACCTTCCTCATGGCGGAGGACTACTACATTTGAGTTTTGGTCTATTTCATCAGAAGGAGGCCGTCCGAAACTCAACCGTAGATCTGTTTAACCAACTACGCGTTTATCCGGTATGCATGCTTTCACATCAATGTGTTAACCAAAGTGGTGATAATGATCTCGCGATCAGGTCGGTGTGCTTTTCTTACAGGCACTTAATCATTTTCAGCGCTATGCTTACGTTCGTCAAGCTCATCTGCGAGAGAAACGACTGCTAAGTGAGCAACAGCAACAGTTGCAGTCGCAGGCACAGTCGCAGTCGCAAGCGCAACCACAACCACAGCTACGAAACCATTCCACTGGCGGTGTGTCTCACGACGGGACTTAGACACAGTCGTCGGATCCGGAGTGAGACAGGTATTCATTGGATCAATACATTGTGACCTCGGAGTCATGTGGAGGGAACCACCGTAACGTCGGGTGAAATAGATGAATGTAAAGACCACACTAATGCCATGATGAGATGTTGAGTGCCGAAACGGCAGGAGGAACTCCATTGAGTAATGTTTCATGGAAGTAATTTGAATTTGATGGTGAAGGCGGGCCGGTGAGCAAGTATCGGCATAGGATGACCGTTGTGAGAGCAGGATATGGAGGTTGGAGAAAGCTGATTATAGAATTGGAGCGGGAATGAGAGGAGTAAAATAAGAGAGAAGGAGGAGTAAAGGATGCGAAGATGAAGGAGAAAGCAGAGGAAGCGAGGATTAGGAGAGGAGCCATTAGTATGGAGGAGTGGACGACCCTGAGGCGGGGGCTGTGCTATAGTTTTGAAGAAACGCTTTGGTATAACATGAGACTCCTCTGACCAATCCAGGCCCATATCATCCTATCTCTTGTTCCTTCATGCATCGTCTCGTATTGCTAGCTTCCTCTCTCTACTAATCCTTCCTTCTCTTGTCTTCAACGGTCATTGTTCCCCTTGCTTTCGCACAGTAAATCCGCTTCCGTTGCGCGTGTACTCCTCAGTACCTATTTCGTATACGTAATGGCCAATCGAGCCCTTCAAGAGAACGCCATTCAGGGTACCTTACAAAGAGGGAAAGCCTGTTTGCGATGCAGGTATGTCTTTCTTTCTATTGCTGCCGTCTCTCCTATATTCATTTTCATCTTCTCCTTTCCGTTCCGTTCAGAAAACGGAAGATGGTAATTTCTAATACCATCTCGTCTATCATATTCCTCATCTTTGCATCTTTAGAGATGCGACGGGAACAAACCTGCATGCCAACAATGCTGTCGTGCCAAGAAACCAGACGCATGCGAGTACGATGATGGCAAGGGGAAGACGAGGACTCAGTTGTTGCGTGATACTATCGCCAGACTGGAGCAACGAGTTCGCGAGCTTGAGGATCCAGACTACATCTCTCCTTCTGTTGTCTTGTACGATCCCCATGTACATTCTCGCTCAGGATCTTCTTCGTCATCCTTTGGCTCACCTAGTGCCACTTCACTCTCTGCTTCCCATTCCCCATTCCCATCAGGTATGTATCTCCTCCACTCGTATCTAGTTCCACTAATCATTCTACATGCGTCTTTACTAGAGTCACCCACTTCCCCCAGTTTAACCTGGCTGCAGGTAATTGTCTTATCTCCCCATAATCTTTCTTCCCTGTCTTACCACTCTCTTTCAGAGCGTCCCTTCTCCCTCTCCATCCCCGTTCATTCCTGATATTTTTTTTGATGATCACCACGTACGATTTCAGCCACCACTAGAACTAGCACGAATGCTGTGAGCATTGCTGTTAATGTGTTTCCGTACGATGACTAACCAAGTCTTATACATCAAGGCTCAACATATTTGCTCCTCACCGTCGCCAATGCGGACTTGAAATACATATGGGCCGGCTTGTTGACTCTCTGACACTTCCCGTTGAGAAACAGCGCCATCCTGTCCTCATGAATGCCATCTATCTGTGGGCTTGCTTTATATCACGACCAGAACCGTTATGTCAGCATGAAGAACACTATCTGGGCCTCGCTCTTGAGGCTCTTCGCGATGCTCTCCGGGTTGGGGACAAGGTCATCGATATTATCCAGGGGTCTTGTTTGTTGTCTACCTACTTTCTCGCTAATGGGCGTATCCTCGAGGGAAGCTATCACGCTTCTGCCGCTGCTGCCCTTGCCGTCCAATGCGGTCTCCAATTCAGCGCACCTTTTGACGCACAAGGATGGAATGGCGACGCTAAGGAAACCTTTGATCTGAAGCCTTTGAGGACAAGTATCAAAGATGGCGAGAGAATTCTTGCTTTCTGGCAGGTTTACAATCTAGACCGATGCTGGTCAGTCATCCTGCGGAAGCCTTCTGTTATCCCGGATGGTCTTGATTTCCGGCAACCGATCGAAAGTCCTTGGCCGCAAGATCTGGCGGACTATGAGGCGGTATGTTCAATCATGAATACGCTCGAAGCTCATTTGACTCCTGACTAGGGTCACATCGATTCCGGTCCTCCCTTCCAGACAATCAGAGCATTTTTCGAGGGTGATGTGTCCCCCAGTGGTTTCTCAACACAAGCTTTACGTGTGAAGGCGACCGCTCTTTTTTCGCGCGCTGATCAGGTCTCTGCAAGCTGGGATCCAAGTAACTATTCCTCTCATGCCTGAAGGATTTTTCTAATGTCTCGCATTTATCTAAGGACTCAAACCGCCTCCAAATTTCTTCGACGAAATCCAAACTCTCGAGACCATAATTGCCCGCTTCATAGCAACACTGGTCCCCCTTGATCAGCTAGACGCCGTGACCCTGGAAGACAAGCATACCTTAATCGCTGCCCATACTCTTGCCCATACGGCGTCGATCCAGCTGTATCGTCCATTTGCCCAAGATGATCCCATCATATTTGGTAAATGCGCTCAGGCTGCAAGGGCCTGCGTTGCTGTCATCGAACACATTACGGAACAAGACTTCAGTCTTGTCGATCCGATTATTGGGGTATGTCTGTTCGCTCCCCTGTGAATGTCGCTCATTGATCTTGTCCGAAGCCGTGTTGGTCGTGTGCTGCCGATACACTTATCACGGAACTTGAGACAAGGGAAAATTCATGGCCTCTCATGGACACTGACGTGCGAAACCAGATTACTACTATTCTTTATGCAATGACAACTCTTAGCCCACGAATGCCCATTGTTGGTGAGTGCCCCTCTCCCCACTCTCGAGCTGATACCGATTTTTTTTACAGCCATTGCCGCTGCCAAAATCCAAAAACGACTTTCAGAACCTTAATGAGCATTCGGATGATATGCATGGACTCGACTGAAAAAACTTAATTGTGGACCCCAATGACTTTTGCCTCAATCAGGACTTTATACCATTGGACTTATTATGACTATGGACTGGACTTTCCGTAGTTTCGTTCGACACAGGACTTTGGACATTTGCTTCGGACCTTGTGTATCCCAAAAATTCCTTCACGATCCTTACGACACCTTTCTACGTTAATTATGAATTTGAACACTTCCATGGACTCATCGGACATATAATACGGACACCCTCCTACCACATCCTTGCCATACATGAACACTAATTAATTCGGACTGACAATGTATTTCTTAGATCAATCTGGACTGTCTTGTAGTTTATAAGTATCTTCCTTAGTTGTAATTTCTGATAATATACCATCGTCGGCATCACCAACTTGATGACGAGTAGGAATTTGGGTCACAGTTCGCTTTAAGTACAGTTTGTGACTGAGTCACGCTTAAGAATTCTTCTCAACATTGGGCAGAGTCCACTTCCTACAGCACTTCTTAGCGGATATCCGACTTTTTCAGATTGTAGACATAAAGTGTTGCACCTGCATATACCAGTATGTCTTGCAAAACCATCACACTTTCACCACAGAGTGTTGTAGCGCTCGCACGTAATGTGATGGTCCCGCATGGCATAAAATGTGAATGGTCATCTACTGGAAGACCATGTTCTGTCCTGCTGAATTGCTGGGAATTGGTACGACAGGTGTGTTGATTTTCAATTTCCTCTTTTTGCAGTTGAACAGAGTTGCAAATCTAATGTTTTGCCGGTCTTCTGAGTCATTGTCATGAGTCACAAGTCCATATTTTTTTCCCCTGTATCTGCCAGATGGCATGAACAATGGCTACTGATGAAGACTGGTGAAACACTATATTTGCATGTCTTGCTACATGACAGTCTTCAATGCTGGTTTTATGGTTCTTTTGATCTGAGATCTGACTCAGATGTTCCATTGTATTGTAGCATTATCTTCAGCACTGTAACACAGAGAAGAAACA
>QOVE01010734.1:9836-51586 GCA_003521275.1 Tricholoma sp. MG99 | reverse complement strand
ATTCCTATGGCTTAGGAAGACACTAGTATATACTATCCGTGGACAGGACTGAGGGAGTCATATCACCGTCGCCCAACCTCCTCGAAGAGGCCCAGATCGCCAACCCCCAACTCCCATAGAAATAATCGACCTTACTTCCCCTTCGCCAAAACCACGATGACAGATTCACAATGAACGAGCATATCTCTCGGGAATGGCTATGGCAAGATGCTACCGATGCAACGAGATCGGTTATTATATGTCCTTCTGTCCAAAATATCACTGCAGACTATGTGGACTTCGAGGGCACTACCCCTCGACCTGCCCAAACATCCCATCCTCTTCAAATTCCGACAATTATTTCACTGCCTGCAAAGATTACGACAACCATTTTGATGACAAAGCTTGGGCCAACATGACCGGTGAACCGATGAGACAAGATTAGTCAGCACCTCAGGCTGATTATCTCATCCCATCTTTCCTTTTCATCCTCATCAATTGATATGGCCAACATCTCTACATTCTTCTTCTATTTCGCTATTGTTGTTCTTTCCATTCTTGCATTCGGCATCACCATCTATCTAGGCTGTTGGGCCGTCTATGGCTATCGTAAATTATCACAACATATTTGACAACGTTGGCAACAGATTTGGGATCCACCACTCAAATTCATTGATCTCCCCATCATCCCTCCTTCCACTCATCTTCCCGATGGCATGCTTGCCAACAATAACTCGGTATACATCCAACATTGACATCGTCAAATGTCGATCTTTGGTTACTCAATTCAAACGAACGATAGCGAGAGTGCTCGGATTGGTATTGCAGTATAGATGTTGAGGATTTTCCGGAGGAAAAAACAGTCTAGTGTGGGGGTAATGTTACACTTTTCCTTATCAAAGAGGGGATCTACTTCCGATTACCATCGCCACCCATCACGCCTCCTGTAGTTCCCATCAGCACCCACATTCATCATTTATCCTATGTTTTACCTATGACTCTTATCGACTCGCATATGACTTGTACCGACTTGTCTACGACTCATCGATACTCATCAATTGTACAACAGCTTTATCTTTAGATACCTCGGTCCCCGTACCTCGGTCTCTGTACTAGTAGACACCCACTTGTAACTTTAGTTTGACCTAGTTTCCCAAATCCAAGGTCTCTACTCACGAACCTCAATATAACTAAGAAACGTCCTGAGTTTGATATCTGAACCTTGAACTTGACCCTTAGGGAAAGCCTCCTAAGGTCCTTATCTCGATCAACCCTAGAGAAGCCCTCTAGGTCTCCAAGAAGACGACCTTACACGAAGCCCACATAAGCTAAATTGTATCATGTGATCGTGTGTTAGACCTTCGGTTCTAACATTGTCAATAATGATGATAGCAGCTGCAACAAACAAACTTCCCCTGACCACCAGGTATAACATTCTGAATGTAATGGCGCTCCTCACCCACTGCAATCTGTATGCCACATGTAGAGTGGCCACAACATATGGGACGAGTGGATATGAGGTCCTCAGTAAACTGTGTGACAAGTTGTTCTTCCATGACTGGGCTCACCCAGCTGGAGATTGATGAGAGTGAAGAATGACAGAAGTACCGAAATTCAGAGTCTATAACATTATAAGTATCTTCAGTACTAGAACTGTAATTGATCCAGGCACTCCTATCGGACCGACAATAATTGGATCAACTATAATGCTGGATGATCCGCTGTAAGATTGGTACCATCACAATCTATGATCGAGATGGATGGCCAGTGCATACTGTTTCATGGCTCAAATAATTAGGCAATACTCTACTATACTCTCGAACCAGGTCTCCAACATCGAACTATGCCCAACCAATGGAAACCATTGCATGAGTTACATTGTATATCTTTCACTGGAACAAACTGATGTTATTGTGTAGCTCCTATTGAGGAAATTGCACCTCATATTCGTTGCTACTGGATGATGAGGAAGAGTGACACAGAAATTTTGAAGTTGTTGCAAGAAAATCATATTAACACTAAGAGATATAGTCTTGGGTATGTCTCCACAATATCAAAGTAAAGAGATTATGTTTCTGAACGAGTTACCATAAGGACATCCTTTCAAAAAATATGCCAAGAGCTTGGATTAACCCACACCCGTCAACAGGCTCATACATTTGAAAGTATTCGACCAGCAATGATTGAACTACAGGCACAATATCTGCAAGCGGGTGCTCAGGAAATAACAGGTCTTCTCTTTCATGAGAATGGAATGTCAGTTGCTCAGTCAGTGGTAGTGCATGTACATCACTACTGTGACAGACATGGTGTACTTACAATTGCAAAACAGATCCCTTGTCAGTGAATATTTCCATGAGTATGAGCCCCAACTACTCAGACAGAGAAAGGCCCAGCGACTACAGTGCCAATGCTTTTGGTCTGCAGGCGTTAACAACTTACTTGCTGTTGACCAGCATGACAAATGGCAACAATTTGGTCTACGATTACACATGGGTATTGATCCATTTGCTGGAAGGATTCACTGGTTGAGGGTTTGGTGGACAAATAGCAATCTGAAGCTTATCACCAGTTATTACCTGGACTTTATATTGGAATTTTAGTGTAAGTGGTATATTTGTTACATACAAGTAGACACAATCTTAATGTATCATGGGTCAACTGAATCTTCCAGATATGCCTTTGGTTACTCAAAGCAATCCAGGTTCTGAGAATTATGGTATTGCTAATGTGACAACAGTGCTGCAGCACTGGCATGATCCCAACTTACAGGGGACACTTCAACATTGATGGATGTGACAGAAGGGTACTAATGTGATGCTGGAAGTCACCTGGTCGCAGCTGAGGTGATGTTTTACTCCCAGATTTGAAGATATACTCAAGAGTGGTGTTACTAATGGGTGGTATAATCCCAATAATCCTCTTGATGTGTATGCTGATTCATCTCTTTGACAATCAATTGACCTGTTTATTCATTCAGACTGGTATTCCAGTGGCTATTCATTCCTTGGTTACAGTTAGAGCTGGACACATATCGTAAATGAGTCAATAACACCTGCAAACGTGCCAATCGCAACAAAGTCCTACCACATGGAATACTGGACAAGATCTATGCTTCACCAGAGAGATTTGGGTGTCTCGATTTCAAGGCGAGTCCTTAGATAATTGAGTTACATACAGTTATGCTTGTACTTACAAGGTTAATTATCTGCAACTCAGATAGCTGTGGAACAAGAGGCAGTTGACCACATGCGCAATATGTATGCACCACCCGACAATCAGGTCTTCAAATTGGTTCCAGATTCTTTTAATCACTATGCAGACCAGCTATATGAGAGTATGGGAAGGCCCGTTCTTACACAAGGAAATGTATGGGAAGTTTACTGCAAACTACTGGACACACCAGAGGCAGTCCTCGCTCCGGCAATGTAGTGGATGACTAGCAAGATGTGATCCTGTAACTATCACACACATGTGACTACTAACTAAGTCACGTGACTACTAGAGTAGGTGCCAGGCACCCTACTCCATGTGCCCCTCTCCAACATGGTGTTACGACCGTAACTTCTCAGAACATCGGACATTCCTATTTTCCAGTTTCTTACGCTAAAACGGACCTCCGTTCACTCGTATCATCGGACCTCCGGTTATTCATTTATCACACTCATCATTCGTTTCATACCACAATATTACAACCTCTGACTTGTCTTACGATTTCATATTAAGTAGTTAGGTTTTATGGTTACGACCAGTGCTTTGATATTCGGACTGATATTGTATCATATACTTATCGGAAACACCGCCTCGTTTACTAGTATAAATACTTAGCTACTTCCACTTGTATTCTCCAGTTTAATATCGACCAAGTTACTCCTCTCTCTTCTGTCTTAAATTCTTCGGAATCTCCGTTCCTCCCCTCTGTCCTGGAATTCTTCGGAATCTCCTCACTCTGACTACGGTTTATCTTCGGACACTCCGTTAGTAACCCTTTCTGCCTTGTCTTGAAATTGGACACCAAGGCGAGAGAAGGGCGCAACTTCTTATAAGTTGAAGCCAAGTCCAACCCCCTTGGAGTCGGAATCTCCGCATCGGACTTTCCGGTCTCAACATCGTACCTTCTAGTCACGCACTTAACACATGGCTAGGGAATGACACGGGTATGGGTAACACTGTGACAATCCAGTCACGGGTATGCACGGGTACAGGTACGGGTTTGGATTTCCATACCCAAGGCAACACCATACCCTTACCCATGGGTTTACAGGTACCGACAGCCGGTCAGGTGGCTGATCATGTGACATTGTTGATTACAGTCAACAACAACAATTGTTGTTGATTGATGCAACAACTTGTGTTTGTTCTGGACAACAACAGCCACCACCCCTCCCTTGCTGCAAACGCCAGTGGAGGGAGTTCTGTTTATGGTTTGGACAATGACAGTCACCACCCTCCCTCGCTGAGGAGCTTTTGCTTATGTTCTAGGCAACGACGACGATGACACCCCCTCCCTTGCTACAAACATGAGTGGAGGGTCTTCTGCTTCCATTCTAGGCAATGGTGACAACAACGACACCCCCTTCCTTCAAACACGAGTAGAGGGGCTCCCGTTTCTGTTCTAGGTGACAACAACAATGACAACGCTCCCTCCCTCACTTCAAATGCGAGTGGAGTTTCTACTTCTGTTCTCGGTGACAACAACAATGACACCCCCTCCCTCGCTTCAACTGTGAGTGGAGGCTTTTCTTATTCTATTCTTGGCAACAACAGACACCACCAACCCCCTCCATCATTGTAACTGATGGATGGGGGGACCACAACCAACAATGGGGGGGAACACGATGACAGCAGCTGAGAGGGACGGCACCAGGAGGCCCATGTAGCAGGGCACCTGCAAGGTACACACCCCCACCCCTGTATGACCACCACATCATGCTAACAGCACCACCCCCTTCCCTCGCTCCAAACACAAGAGGGGGGGATTTTCATCTTATTCTAGGTGACAACCATCACCACCACCCCCTCCCTCACTGCAAATACGAGCGGGGGGGGGGTTCTTCTTTCATTCTCGACAACTACAGGCACCTTCCCTCCTCTTGCTGCGATTGCGAGTGGGGAAGGTTTTTATTTCATTCTCAACGACTACAGGCACCACCCCCCTTGTTTCATTCTCAACGACTACAGGCCCTACCCCCTTCTCGCTGCAAACATGAGTGGGGGGGCCTCTCATTCCGTTCTCAGTGACTACAGCGCCCCCCGCTCTTGCGATGGGGGGTTTCTTGGTCTATATATTAATTTAATGTAATTAGATCATTAAAATATATATCTATGTACAAACCCATGAATACCCATGGAAACCTGCCCAAACCCGTGGATAACACCACACCCCTACCCATGCGGGTACAGTGTTCATGGGTACAGGTACAGGTTTGAAAAAATATACCTGGGGGTTACCTGTGTCACACCCTAAACATGGCAGTGTCCTCGCCGCCTTAAGACTCTACCCGCAATGCTATCTCCTTCTTCCACTTCTTCTGGTGTGTCTTCATCATAGAAAAAACCCTGCTCAACTCCATACAGCCCATGCTCTGTAGTGCCATCCAGATTATCATCACCCTGCTCGTGCTCTTCTGGAAGCCCATGATCAGACTCCCTCATCTTTGTGATCATCACCTCCTCCTGTTTCTTTCGCTCTTCATCTTCCTTCTTCACCTGTTTCATGAACTCTTTCTGCAGCTCCGCTAGTTCTGTGCCATCCCTAGGAACAAACTCATGCAACTGCCGTGCACTGAAAGCCCCTTCAAGTAGAGCGCCATCAAGTGTTTCAATCTTATATGAGTTGGCTATACAGTCTGAGATTCTACAAGGTGGTGACCACATGGTGGCTAACTTCTTATTCATGCTCAACATTCCTGCGAGATCACTTCAATAGACTTGGACAAGTTGTCCACGATAGAATATGACTTCACCCAGTTTAGACTTGAGAACCTTGCGGTCAAAGGAGGCTTTCTGATGTAGTGCATGGTGGACAGCTTCGGCATATCCATCAAGCCATTGTTGAGCAACATATGTTATGTGAGTATCGATGGTGGTGGGCATCAGGAAGGCTGTACTGACTTCCAAGGGCGTGTTCAGAGTGCTAACAACCATCCCAAGCAGTAGTTCCTTTGGCGAGAATTTCAGAGCTGGGAGGATCTGCCAATTAAGGATGTGAATTGCTTCCTCCAAATGATCTGGCCAATTTCGCGGAAGTTGTGAAATTGACGTCTCCTGCCAGTTATCTTTGCCTAAATCAGGAGCACATAAACGGGCTAGTATATAAATGAGCAGCTTGTTGGTACCTTCCACAAGACCATTGACCCAGGGTGAGTAGGCAGATACCATGTGAGTTTTCATCCCCCATTTTGCAGTGATCTTTTACCTCGTTGCCTGTGAAGTGTGTGCCGCCATCTGTCATGAAGGTTTCTGGTGGTATAAATTATGGAAGATGTCCATCAAGGATTTTACCCTCATTTTCATGCTGCCTTTGTTTTGAACTTGTGGCCCCACACATGTTGTGATGCTGTATCCAGGTATAGTCCGACAGTTTGGAATCCACCTTTACCTTGTGGCAGGGATAGGTAGTCACCCACGACCAATTTGAAGGAATGTCATTGTGTAATTGGATTCAAAAGGGAATGTAGGTGCGTACCTCTGAATCCTTTGCAGTGTGCACACGTTGTGATGGCTGTAATGATTGACTGGTCCAACTTAGGGCTTTGGATTTTATCCAGTAGGTGTATCTTGATACCGTCTTGATGAAAATGTCCGTTCTCCATGTGTTCCTTTCTTGCCAACTCTATCGCTTCCGCTTTTGTTACACATTCTCGCCTCGCTCGTGCTCTGACACCTGTGCCTCCACCAACAAACCATAGTTTTCCATCTGCAATTGAATAGTTGAGCACACGGTGCCATGCACACATCCGTTCACATCTGCGAGTGCCATGATCCATCTCAAGTAATGTGTCAATGACTTGGGAGAAGACTGGCTCACTGTTAAAGCGATTTCTGAGTGCCACATGTTTATCTGAGATTTCGACTTGAAGCATGTCATGGACAACATCTGTAGTATTGTCGAGGTCTGGACTAATGCTTCATTCACTTCCATCATCATGTCCTTTGGGTAGGCCTTCGTATTGGCAACTGAGGCCATCTGCAATGTTCATGACACCTGGTACATGTTGCACACCCACTATATTATGTGCCATTACACCATCATGCCAACGTGCATGGGTTGCATTCAGGTTTTCGCTAAGGAGGACATCATGTAGGGCTTGGCAGTCAGTTTCAACCTCCACTGGGAATCCCCACAAGATGTCAGTGAATTTGTCGAAGGGAAATTTCAGAGCTGCAATTCGAGGAGAAATGGTTTGTACTTCTCTTTGGAGGATGATGTACGCTTTGATGCATATCCCAAAGGGTGGAGTCATATGACCTTCTTTCCACCTGGTAGGATCATGGTGACCTTCTGCAAAAGCACTCCTGCAAATGTGTCCTTTGAGCCATCTGTAGTGAGTATGAATGGGGTACCGTCAAACTGTGGTGCCTGCAGAATGGGCTCAGATACAAGCCTCCTTTTCAGATCTAGGAATGCCTTAGTGTGCTCTGGTTTCCAGATGTCCGTGAGCTTATAGTTACGCATGACATGTTGATACCCTTGCTTCCCAAGACCTTTAGGGACATCAACAGCACATAAAATATCACGCAATGGCTTCTCAACAATGAAATAACCTTTTATGAGGTCACAGAAGTATCCAGATAGTCCTAAGAACCCTTTGAGATGGGATGCATCTTGTGGCTGGCTCCAGTTTACTATTGCAGTGAGTTTCGATAAATCTGGGCTAACACCATTTGGCCCCACTGTAGCTCCTGCAAACACCGCTTCGGTCATGAAGAGTCACAGCTTGCTCGGTGAGAGTGAGAGTCCTTCTTGGCGTACATGTTCTAGGAGCATCTTTAGTGTTTGCATGCCTTCTTCAAATGTGTCCAATGCAGAGCCTCCATCGTTGACGAAGAGCTCAATTGTACTATCTGCTGTGAGGTCATGCATACGCTCTCCTGTGAGTTGGGTGAACTCTGAAGGGCCACCTGTTACACCGAACAGAAGGCGGAGATACTTGAAGTAGCCCCATCCTTCAACATAAAAGGTAATGTACGGTTGGGAGTCTGGATGAATGGAAACTGCACAAAAGCCGGCTGCAAAGAGTCGAATATGTGGATGTATTGATGGCCTGACAGGCATTGTTGTTTTGCCCATATGTCACCTTGGGGCATTGGTGCGATCTCGGTGACTTTATTAATTTCTCCGAAATCTTGACACATTCGCCATTTGATGTCTGTGTGTGTCCTGTCATTACTGGTTGACATAGGCCATGGTGGGAGGTCTGGCATGCCAGGGATACCATTCTCAATGCACTGGTCATTAACGAGATGTTTTGGCTCATCCAAACATAGTCCTTGCCCATCATGAGTTTTCTTAGCAAGAACCGTGGGCGCAACTGCTCAGACATCGCGAGGGTGGATTGGTTCAATAATTCCTGCGGCTAGCATTTCACTGACTTTACTATGTATGAATGCTTTTTGAGGAGCATTTAAGGCGCATTGACTGATTTTTGTGTGAAATGTTGTGTCAGGTGGTATGTCTAGTTTGTGAATGGCTCTTGGTACTGTATTGACCCCACTGATTGCCAATGCGAAGCAATCCACAAACCTCTCTATGAGATCTAGGATGTCACAACACTGCTCAGGTGTTACATCAGAGCCTATTTGGACTTTGGCCAAGATCTTAGCAACATGTTCTGTCTTGAATGGGTCTGTGTGACGAGTGAAGATGGATTCGTTGCTAGGCGAGACCTTGTTGATCATTAATGGAGCATCTGGTAAAGTGTTGTCAATATCACTGTTCATGCTGTCAGCCTCAAGATTGATGAGGACTTCCCTCAAGGGGGGCTGTTCAATACCCCCCGCTTTGATCACATGTGGCTCTTTGTTATTGGCTTGTGGTAGCATTGATGGGAAACTGTCTTCAACAATGCCAACGGCAATAGTATTCTGTGAGCTATGCATATTTGAAGGGTTCTCGAATATGGCCTCATGCATGTCTGTTTGCAGGGCTGATTCTTGTACGTTTGTAATTGCTGCAGTAGACTTGTGTTTGTCAAACGGAATCTCGTACCATTTTTCAGGTGATGTAGGGACTTACCTCAAAGGGGGATTCATTTCTGAAGAGCCCCCTGATAAATCCTCCCACTGTTTCATGTCTAGCGTGAGGCTGATGCCTTGTTTATCTGCAGTATCAGAGAGTGTATTGTTAATCTGATTGCACAGGTGAACAACAATTGTCATTGCTGGATTTGAGATGGTGACAATATCTGTTCCGTAATTGTGTACTGCACAGAATGCATGTAGGAGTGGCCTTCCAAAGAGAAATCCCCAACTATGATCACTATTGAAGACTTTGAATTCACCCTCTATTCAGATGCCACCCAACTCCATGATCCCTTTCCACACTGCTTGCAAGTGCACGATAGCCCCATTTGCCATTCTGAGGGGAAGTTGTGATGGGTGCCAGCTTCCTAATTGGTGCTGGAGACAATGAAAAATTGAGGAACACATTGCTCCGACCATAGCACCTCCATCAAAGAGTGCCTTGACTCATGTGATTTCCCCCCTTGTGCTGTGGAGTAGTAGTTGATGTATGAATGGATTTTCAGTTGTTCTCGTACTCTTTTCATGTGTCACCGAATACAGGTCAATGACATTGTCATTCACAGAGGAATCATTTACAGTGCTGACAGTAGTATCAACAACGTGGTTCTGTTCTGTAGACACAGATAGGTTATCCTGGGCCATCTGCTCGTCCGTTAAGCCGACAGCCCTTCACCATTTCCCTGAATACTATAGATGCGTGGGGTCATGCCTAGCCATGTAGCTATGTCATCTGTTGCAGTTCCTACATTGTTAACTTGCACTGTGAGGCATCGGGTACCAGCATGACCCAAAACATTACCACAAATTGAGCGCCATGCTCTCTCACATGCGTTCAACGGTTCTGCTGTCATACAATTCCTCCTGTCATGCCCCACTAATCCACAGTCGTAACACTCACCTGAACACAGTGGTGCTGTTCCGGGGGTTAAGGGAAATCCTGTGTCCTCAGAGGCTCTCGCATTGTCTCCATACAGACGTCTCCATTGTTGGATCTGCTCGGCATATGTTTCAAAGCCTTGTTGCAAGTTGGGCTAAACAAGCCATGCTGCTATATGTTCCCTGACCTTTGCCTTCTGTTCTTCAGTGGCTGGTGGGCATGGCTGGGACAGACGGTAGGTATTTGCTTGGTTGATGCCTGCAACAGTAGTGGTGTTCTGGTGTGGAGCATATGTTTGTCGCTGTGGAGGTTGTTGACCCATAATGGTTGTGCAAGCTAGTTGAGTACAGATGGCTGCAGTTGGTGAGGGAGGTCGAGTGGTGGTTTGTTCAAGATGGGCGAGTCTTGTTTCTGTTGCTTGTTTCTCTGTGATGTGCTCATTGTGTTTCCTTACACCATCGTGAATGTGACTTGGATTGACATCTTTGATGGCTTTGCAGAAGGCCATCCAATCGGTATGGAATTCGCCAACTTTGCTTTTCAGGATGTCGGGGAGCTTATCGTGAACTTGCCAGATGCTTGTTGTGGTTTTCTCAAATTTTGTGTGCTTTGCTAGATCGAGTAGCTTGTCTGCGAAGATCTTGTGTGTTTCCATGGCAACCCCCAAGTGCATCTCTGTCTTATTCAGCTCTTCTGTCCCCAAGCTCATCTCCAATATCTCCCTCTCCAGTTCTGGCTTTGTCTTCTTTGCCGCCTCTGCTCCTGGAAATCTTGCAATGAAACTTGCCTCAAACCCCTTCCATGATGTCTCTTTTGAGCCTTCATCTGTGTACCATTCCTCTGCTGATGAGTTCGATGCAAGGTAGTCCATAAAGCATTTGATCTGATCTATATTGGATGTGGTGGATAAGTTTTGCATTGTCCTTCGGAATGTCTTCAGGAAGTCTTTGGGTTGAACATTCCCATCAAGTTCTCCACTGAATGGCTCGACACTCGTTGCATTCGCCATATTAGGTACCTTCTTTGGCACTGGGGTTGTTAACACTGGTTGAGGGGTTGCTACTTGTGTGGGAGGTGGGGCTGTCGGAAAGACTGGGGATTGCAAGGTGATATCCTGGAGAAGGGGATGGGGAGTTGGTATTGGAAGGCTATTTACTGTAGATGCGGAGGTTGCTGAAAGATCTGATTCGGTGTCCAGTAATGATGAGGAATCTGACGAAGGTGTGGGAGCAGAAATGGTTGCATGGTGTGCTGCAAAGCGGCTGTTGACTCGTGGTTGATGCTGCCAGTGACTGCCAGTCATATTAAAGAGAAGAGAACATGTAAAACGTGAGGATGGCACAAGGTGGTTGCTCGAAGTAAACAGGCACAGGTAATCAAGGACTCAAGCTCAGACTCAAAGATGATAGCAGGCAAAAGAGGAACATGGCTGGGTACGAATCACAATCTCATCACCAAGATGGACACGCCAGAGGTGGTCCTCACTCCGGCGATGTAGTGGATGACTAGCAAGATGTGATCCTGTAACTATCACACATGCGTGACTACTAACTAAGTCACATGACTACTAGAGTAGGTGCCTGGCACCCTACTCCACTACTCCACCATTTTCATTGATTCGATGAAGCGGTTGCCTGTATTGGTGATTGGGAAGCCACATTAGCACGGGAGGATGGTGAGGCCAATAATAACCAGTACAAATTAATGGATGGCCAGCGGGAGCTGCTTGGGGGGCTCGATGATGTAAATGAGGAGGGATACATATACCTATGCACTCAAAAACACATCTTGAATACCCATATGACCCCCAAGCAACCGTATTGACACTTCCCCATGACTCCCCATGGTATTGCATAGCTGTAGTCTTTGTGATGTGGCTGAGCCTTCCCATATCAAGGTTGGATGTTGTTCTGTAAACGAAAATGTCAGTGAACATTTGCGTTATAACCCAACATATGGCTGGTCGATGTGAATCATTGTCATGTGTAGATGGTGAGAAGCATGTAGTTTTCATGCTAAGGAAAGAGAATTTGTTGTTAGTAGATAAAACAAAGAAAGGAAGAGAAAACGTAGCTAGGGCCCAAACAACGTGTCATCATTTGACACTTGTTCCCCCTTGTTCTGCCTGCGTGTTGTCCTGTTCTAGCACATGATCCACCCTGGTCATCATGAAACAGCAGACACGCGACGGTGTGCTTTGTTGACATGCATGTGTCTGATCTGTTGAACAAATTTTCATTCATAGAGAAGTCGACCTAGCTGAGAGAGGTGCCCATGGTACATGTAGACATGCGGTGGCCAGATGATTTAATCCACGTGAAGATTTTGGGTGTGCTTTCGTGATCAGAGGTCATCTTCTTTAGGAGATATGTGAGCCACAGGAAGTGAGGGTGGAGGCAAATGTTTGGGGAATGTGTAAACAAGTGTAAGTGAATGACACACAAATGAAACACAAAACTGAATTTCTGCATTTTGTTTGTGTGTCATTTGCTTACACTTGCTTGCACATATATATATATATAGATTCCTCTGCAACACTAAACTATCCAATATAAAGGGATTTGAAATACATAGCAGTCGGGGGTCCTAGTACATTACCATCAAGTGTATATAAGCAGCATGGACACTCTGAGCTATTTATATGAGCACGACTGTCCGGCTTTCCATACCCCCCCCCCAATTGGCAGTCACAAAATGTCACATCATGCCAGCCCTGGCAGATTGACTGTCCACCTGATTACAAATTGTCTGGTTATGAATATGCAAAATTAGATGTGTAGCATTACTATATACCACTAGTAGTGAAATTCACAAGAACATAAGATGAGCCTGGATGCAAAGAGATAACATTGTGAAATAGCTGATTAAGTGTGACTGATGAGGAATAAGAACATGACATAGTTGGTAGTAAGGAGACAGCTTGGGACCATCATGGAGGGTTATGAGTGAGAACCTGAGTTGTTGGCATGCCGTCTATTGTCTGAACAACCCAGAAAATCTTGGATTACTCCCTTGACCCAGTTCTGCAAAGTCTGCTGTGCCACCTGAAATGAGTAGTAAGTGGTGTTCCTTCCTACATTACAAAGTCTATGAGTCAATGCACCCTTGATTTTCTAGCAGCCTCCAAGATAGTGCCATCTTGTAAACTTTTGATAGCATCCTGCAAACCAGATTCATAGCTACTGTCTCCAGTACTACACAGTTTTCCTTTATGTGTCATAACATCCAGCCAGCGGTTGTTGATGAGACACATCGATGCGAGTTTGACATGTTTGATGCTAACAAAGATTTGAGACTCTGCTACAGAATTCAACGGCAAGGTGACAAGTGGTGACAATCCACTCAACAAGGAGACTCTTCTTATAATGCGAATTTTGCTACAAAAATTCAGCTATATATTCTTATTGTGTATAAGTAGGCCTATGTGAAGTAGCTAGGGTGCAGCATGTCAAACAACTGAGATATAGAGGGGGTGCCAATTAGGGAGGGGGTGCCAGTTCCATAGTAGGCCATAGTATACAGAATAATAGGTGATGGCTGAGTGGCATGTGATAAAGTAATGATGATGTAAGAGGCACTCTTACAGGGATTAAGAAAAGATAGTTTACTAAGTACAAGTTCTGTATGCAACTTGAAATGTCAACATAGAACATGTAGCTTGCACAACACTCTAAGGGAGATACTTAAAGGCATAAAACCACACAAGCACTCAACCTAATGCTTAGATTTGGTGAGAAAAATTCATTGGTATTGTGGGCTCAATAAAATGTCCAGAACAGAATTTTTATTTTTGGCCTACAACCATGAAATACTGCAGCACTATTCACAGTATTTCATGGTTGCAGGCCAAAAATAAAAATTCTGTCCTGGACATTTTATTGAGACTGCAATACCAATGAATTTTTCTCACTAAAGCTAAGCGCCATGTTAAGTGCTTGAGCCTCTACAAAAGATAGTACTTTACTTTGCTTTTACTTATATTTACACTTATTGATCTAAAAAGCCGATCAGTAATTTATCGAGTTCAAAGCCCGTTTACACAAGTCCAATGGCGAGCGGTACGACGTGGCGACACTTACGCCCTTTCTGCACCGCGTGCACGTGAGCTCTCGCTTGAGTCTCCCCCAGCGCCACACGCTCAGAAGTTCGCACCGAACACCCCTAATCCATCGCTTGGAATGGAACATCACCCCTAAACCTAGTAGGGGAGTGCGAGCCGCAGAGGTCTTTGTCTTAGATTCACTCTGTCTCTCACTCCCTCCTAGGTAAGGGTTTTCCGCTATTAGGTTTTTTCTCTCTAATCCACTTTCGCCTAGTGTCTCTTACATCCGTAACCCGTCGTGTAATTTTTGATCTATACTTTTGAACCATCGAAACTCTCATGACAGCAGATGAACACACCTCCTATTTCGGACAGTTTGTCGCCCCAACGGGGGACCAAACTGCCACCGGAGATGCCGGGGTTATTGGAAACATGACTGGAGAAAATGTTTCGAACAACCCATTCTCACAGACTATTGACACCAGAACTACCTCAGGCAATAGAAGTTGAAGAGATATCGTCATCATCACACCCGAAGGACCTGTCGCTACTGGATCGTCTCAGTGAGCCCTGGCCACGCGAGCACCTGACAGAAGCAATATTTCATGAGAGAAGGCCCCCGTTACTGGAGCATCTCAGCGACGTGGAAGAGGTGCGACTGTTCATGGACGGGAGGGAAATGAACGTGCCCCAATCAAGGAGAATGAGCCAGATGACCCTTTCCTCTCCAACGTCGTCACAAAGTTGGACGAACTCGTCGATGCGTTTAGGAAAGAAAAAACATCGTGGATGGAAACCCTATACCAAATCCTCACAATCTTACATGACGCAGGACTCAACGAGGACCTCAGACGATCAACCCTCGAGGAATACATGTTATACGTGGATATCATTGCCTCCAAGTACAAGGATGCGGAGCGACAAGGATTGGAAGTGGAGGGCAGACGAGTGTGTCCAGGAGATGAGGAGAGAAGTGGCGGGCCAGGAGAGTCCGGAAACGCGCCACGTCCAAAGGGCTCGTGTGAGTATGAAGCAGAGCAGCTCCTTCGATGCATCCGAAAGGAGCTCCTCCAAAAGAGACGTCGAAGCACATCTTCCGTTTCCAGTTCAGGCAGCGACATCTCAACCAGAGCACACGACGGCCAATCTAACAAGAAGAAATGTGTCTATCAGTCGCAGCTTCCGTGGTACACCGCCGAGATCGCTGCAGAAGCCAAGGAGGTCAACGAGAACAGAAGAAAGACGCGAGAGACCCTCGCCGTATTCCAGAAAGATCTCAATTTCGCTGAACAAGAGATCCGAAGAGCCTCTACAGCACCACAAGGATTCCCTGAATCTGAGTGGAAACACATTTTCAAGGGAGAAGCAATTAACCTCGACGTCATCTTCAGTAACCTCCACCACATTGCCCCTCCTAAGGAGAATGTGGGATGCATCAGAGGAACGGAGATATCTCTTGGAAAAACAGATCTGTCTCGAAAGGTCCAAACAAGTGGAGACTGGACTGTCGTGTGGCACGCCGCCACCAAAGTGATTGTCTTTGCTTTCCCCCACCGCAGCGAAGAGCTCAGGGAATGGGGAGACTACATGGCCTCAGAATTCTCCGCCAAGCATGTCGGGGCGCATCACAAGCTCATCGCCTTCGACAAGGCAGTCAGAGCGATGGTCGGGGGTGGACAATCAATCCTCCTCACTGACCGCGACAAATTCACTTACCTATACTCAGCCTACCTCCTCCCGGATGGAATCCAAGGGGGATCAGGAGTGCGACCAGCTCTTGGAGACCGAGCATGGGAGTGATCCACTGAAGCATGCAGACACTTCAATACCGCAGGAGGATGCCGACGAACAGCCAGCACATGCAGATACAGACACAGTTGCCTCAAGTGTAAACAGTCAGGACACGGACAAAGCAGCTGCACTCAGTCGAATTGAAGTAGCCTATGGAATGCGCCTGAAGTACCTACGATACAACCTATGGAGCAGTGAGGAAGACGCCAACTTCGGTAACACTTCTGCTCCTCCCTGCCTCGCTGACTGGACCGAAACAGCAAAACCTCTACCAGCAGTCCCAGCAACCGAACTTGCTAACACACATGCAATGAACACAATCAAGGCACACCCCCACCTCTTCAGCATTGTCACCCCAATAAACATACAGCGATTCGAAGAGATGCTTGAGTCGCACCCGAATCGACCATTTGTTGAATCAGTTTGCAGGGGCCTCCGAGAGGGATTCTGGCCCTGGGCCGACACTCACTATGAAACTTATCCAACCATTGTCAATGAGGCGCTGGGGATGCCAAAGAAGCAGGAGAAAATTGCTTTCCTGAGGAAACAGAGGGACCATGAACGCTCGAAGGGGAGATTCTCTGGATCCTTCAGTCGAGATCTCCTCCCAGGCATGCATGCGTCACCCATCCACGTGGTTCCAAAACCGCACACAAACAAGTTGCGCATGGTAATCAACCAAAGCGCAGGGCCTTTCTCACCCAACTCGATGATCAAGCGCAAGGACGTCAAAGGTTTCCCTCTGGACAATGTGCGACACTTGGGTGAAGGGCTACTCGCACGCCACAGGGCCAAACCCGAACAACCTTTTGTGCTGTACAAGTCCGATGTATCGGAGGCATACCAATTGTTGCCAATGCACCCGCTTTGGCAAATCAAGCAAGTAGTAATGATCGACGGAGAACGAGATCTCGACAGAAACAACTGCTTTGGTGGGCGTGGATCAGCAGGAATTTATATCTCATTTGACGGTCTAGTGACGTGGATCGCAAAGAACAAGCACAAAATCGTCAACCTCTGGACGTATATGGACGACTCCTTTGGCATAGATGAAGAGGGCAACACTGTATGGTACGAACACTACCAGAAACACCTTTCAAGGAATCAGGCCAGACTTCTGTCCCTATGGGACGAGCTGGGAATTCCACACCAAGAACACAAGCAACTATCCGGGGGGAGACTGACGATTATTGGCATCGAGGTTAACGCGAACAGTCTGACCTTCACCCTCCCTGCGCAGGCACTGAACGATTTACTTGAAGAGCTCGAAAACTTTACAGCAAAAGTGGTGAAGAAGAAGGGAGCATCGTGGACTCTGCGTCGCTGGCAGCGGCTAGCAGGGTGGATGAATTGGAGCTTTAATGTGTTCCCCATGATTCAACCAGCGCTGAACAATCTGTACCCAAAAATTGCCGGGAAAGAACAGCCCTTGATGAAGATCTGGGTGCACAATGACGTCCGGGAAGATCTACGGTGGGCGATGGGACTGCTCCGAAACTCCCTTGGTGTCAGATTACTCTCAACAGTTAGATGGAGTGAGGACGACGCAGACGAGATCATCTATTGTGATGCCTGCATGCAGGGGATGGCTTTCTGGTACCCAAACCAAAATCTTGGGTACTACTCACCCGTGCCCAATGCGCTAAACGGACAAACAATTTTCTACTATGAAGCCCTCGCAGCAACCAGCGCTATTGACAGCCTAAGAGAAAGAGAAAGCCACCACTCGAAGATCGTCATATACACGGACAGCATGAACACGGTTGACATTTTCAACTCACTGAAATGCCAGCCCAGCTACAACCCAATGCTTCTCCTCTGCGTGGACACTACCATTAGAAACAAACTCGACTTACAAGTACTCCATGTCCCGGGAACAGAAAACAAAGTAGCAGACGCATTATCCCGGCGCAACTTCGACAAGGCACTAAGACTGGTGCCAAAGTTACAGATCTCTTCATTTCAACCCCCACAACGTGCAACGCTGGGGGCAACCAAAAAATGATTATCTCCACATTGCGCGCACGGCAACCGGAATGGGAACCGTGGACGCGCGAACGCCTGCTGCGAGAGCGAGCAATTGCTCTAGGGCAGGCGATTGATGTCAGTACATGGAAAAACTATGGATCCGCATTAAACTCCTACCTGACATTTGTGTGGATGCACAACATGCCTGTCGAACCAACGCCCGACACTCTGAGCCTTTTTACAGTCTACATGTCACATCACATCAAACCAGACTCAGTCGACACATACCTCTCAGGAATATGCCAGCAATTGGAGCCATACTTCCCACATGTAAGGGAAGCTCAAAAATCAAAACTTGTACACCGGACGCTGCAAGGCTGCAAACGCCTGATGGGATCACCAACAAAACGAAAGCGAGCCCTGACCATTGATGACCTAAACTCTGTGTGTACCAAATACTCACAAAACCCATCACACGATGATCTTCTTTTCTGCACACAACTCACAACTGGATTCTTCGCTCTCATGCGCTTAGGTGAACTAACCTGGCCTGATGATAGAGAGCTCAGGGACCCGCGGAAACTGACAAAACGAAACTCCGTCGTCCTCAACAACACCGACTTTCGATTTTTCTTGCCGGGCCACAAGGCCAACAAATTCTTCAAAGGAAACATCATCATCTTGCGACCAAATCCTTACCCTTGCGACCCCATGGCGCTTTTCACCATGTACCTTCAATCACACAATGCATGTTTCCCAGTGTCATCGCCGCTGTGGCTGAGAGCAAATGGAAGAGTACCGACCAGATCTTTTTTCATGCACCGGCTTCGCCTCTTCTTTGAGAAGGATGTGGGCGGACAATCAATGAGAGCGGGGGGAGCAACATCTTTAGCAGAGAATGGAGTTGCCCCCCACATCATACAGGGAATAGGAAGATGGGCGTCGAACGCGTGGCATATTTACATCCGTAAGCACCCAGTCCTACTACAGGCAATGCTTCATGCTTGAACACGAACACGATACACACGACCCATCTTCGCGAACGACAAAAACATCCAGAAAATATTCACGCTCCTCACATCGAAAATCTCATCTTGACTTTTGTAATACAACGGACAACTCCTACCATACACCCCATAAGTTTCTATAGCCTTAGGTGTACCTCGAGAATATATCTGTTTTTGGCGCCCCCGTCTAACCCACTGGGTTGCCGGGGACGCTGTTCAACCTACTTATCGCCCTGCCCCGCGTGATAAACAAACAAATACCATCGCCATTGGTCGAGTTCAAAGCCCGTTTACACAAGTCCAATGGCGAGCGGTACGACGTGGCGACGCTTACGCCCTTTCTGCACCGCGTGCACGTGAGCTCTCGCTTGAGTCTCCCCCAGCGCCGCGCGCTCAGAAGTTCGCGCCGAACACCCCTAATCCATCGCTTGGAATGGAACATCACCCCTAAACCTAGTAGGGGAGTGCGAGCCGCAGAGGCCTTTGTCTTAGATTCACTCTGTCTCTCACTCCCTCCTAGGTAAGGGTTTTCTGCTATTAGGTTTTTTCTCTCTAATCCACTTTCGCCTAGTGTCTCTTACATCCGTAACCCGTCATGTAATTTTTGATCTCCCGCCTGTCCCACCACTAGATACTTAGGTAGGTGTACCTCGAGAATATATCTGTTTTTGGCGCCCCCGTCTAACCCACTGGGTTGCCGGGGACGCTGTTCAACCTACTTATCGCCCTGCCCCGCGTGATAAACAAACAAATACCATTGCCATTGGTTGACTAAGTATGTACAGACCTTCGTAATCAAACATTGCACACCACCAAATTTTATTATAGGAACTACCTCTGGCATGTAATAGGACATATAATACATATATTTGACAAGCAAAAGATGCAATATGAGATGAAGAAGCAAGGATAACATGGTGGGTCAGGTTTTGTCACGAATTCTGGTCACATTGTGTTATGTCACGTGCCGCGCCCGATTGCCCACCCACTCGGAGTCAGGCTGGTACTACTTACTTCAAGTTTGTCCTCAATTTGTCCTCTACCTTGTCTGCCAGTGGCGCCATATGCATCGGCCACTGCTATGAATCTTCCAAAGAATTCATCGCTTTCCCCTCCTGGAATACTCGTCGACTTCCATTCTGATAGGCGGTGTACCGAGGATGTTATGCTACCTGATGATGATCACAACTATCGTCCCATGCATAATGGTCCTGAAGGCTGGACAGGAAACCCTCAGCCAAGTAATGGAGAGCATCTCTATCAGCATGATTTATCTCACTCTGCTCGGCATCTTACCTTTCAAGGAACTGGCTTTGGGGCTATCTCAGCTGGAGAGCGCGCATTCAGCCTTAGTGTCGATGGTTCGGATTCCACGATATACCCACGATCCCTGGACGAAGTTTCATCAAATCTAGACAATTCTCTTGTAGATTTTTTTTCTTCGCCTGCCAAACTTGAAGACTATGTTCGATCCAATGCTCCATCGCCGCCTGCAAGTTGTCACGGAAAACGCGCATATAGGAGCCCTATGAACTCAAATTACGAAGGAGATTCTTTGTTTCAATTTTTCGACCATGAGTCTACTGCTCTGCAGTTTTCATCGACCTCTTCGCCTCCTCCTCAATCCTCCTCTCCCTTGCAATCTTCGCCGCTGTCGGACGATTGGTGGCCCTCGACTTCCTTGGCTACCGATGCTATCGATCCTAATTTAGAAGAAACCTCTTTTACGGAATCCGACAATGTTCCTCTGTTCAGTAGCACACCAGACCTATCTCCAGATTCACCACATTCCGCTGCATCCTCTCATTCCACGTCATCGACTTTCGATAAGCATTTGTCTAAATCCTCGCTTACACCCGGATCATCTGATTCAAAGTCTTCCTCACGCTCACGCTCTGATTCTCCTGATGTTGCGCACACAAACACTGATCACGATGTTGACTATTTTTCCGATAAGAACGACGAATTTACGACTCGTTTAGATGAACTTCTCCTTGCAGTAATTCGTGAACGTGAACGTGCACGAGAACGTGCAGATGAAGGTTCTGTGGACTACAACGAAGACTACTTCTGCCGACCCACTCCTGGTGCTGACAGCAACTTTATATCTGGTGATACGTTTCTACCTTTCGATTCAACAGACTATGAACTCGGTCCTAGAAAATGCTGGATGTCAATGCTAGCATCGTCTAGGATGATCAGTGACAGGTGCTACGTATACGCTCGCTCACCATCCTCTTTCACTGGGGATAACCACATACTCTCATCCGCAACTTTTACCTCGTCTCCTACGGTATGCAACCCTTCTGCAATAACCTCTCCTCTCCGCGAATCCTCCTTACTTTGTGAGGAATACCAGCATGATACTGAACTAGATACTCTTGTCTTTGCTTCTCCTTCCTGTTCTCCCCCTGCTCGCACTCTTAAACGTCCTAGGCCACTTTCTATTCATGAAGCAGATATTGATAGCTCTCCTTTCAAATGTAAGCTTCGAAAATTAGAATCTTCAATCACATTTTCGTAAGCCCCCGTTCTGACTCGTTTTTTTCACCGACCTGTCCTAATCTTGCAATCTGGCAGTTCGACTGACTCCAATGACACGCCAACATCCAAACTCCCTGCGAAGACGCTGCAAGGTTCCACTGCTCAATATAGAGTGATCAAAACGCCATCAACTTTCCTCGCTGAGCGGAAACTCAAACAAAACAATGCATACCTCGAGTACGATGAACGACCGACCAAAGTACGGAGGATCGAGTCCTATCACGACACTTCTGCTTCCGGAAGCCGAAGAAACTTCGCCACAGGTCCAGCCAGTTTACGTAGAGCCGCTTCCCTTCGATCCGATGCCGAAGACGAATCTGATAACGACAAGGTACGCCAGCTCCATACCACGCATTACGTTCTTTTGATGTTTTCTTTTATAGAGTAAGACCCTAACTGTGCAGGCTGATGTCAGTCGTGTTCCGACCGTTCCCTCGACACCCCATGCTCAAGTTCAAGATGTCCGGCGCGCTTCTAGTCGTGGTCATAGACGCCAAGTTCTCAGACGACAAATCCTAGAACCAGCATTGCCTCCAGTCCCTATCATCGCCCCGCCTCCGGACCATCTGCCGCGTTTGCCGCTGAGTGAAGAGGCTGGTGCAAAGATACGCTTAAGAAGGTTATTAGAAAGGGAGAAGAGGGCGAGGGAGGCCGATGGAGTGGTGGATTTGTATGCACGCGTGAGCACTGAACATCACAGGCAGGGTGAGGATGGCTCTATGTCCGATGACTGTGATGACGGGAATACCGACGATAATTTCCTCCATTCTCCTAATGATTGGGAGGCAATTTTAGGAGTTGGAGAGGAGTTGAGAAGGGAGGTTGTCCAGTGGATCCTAGAGGTTGGTCTTTTGACCATCATTTGCACCACTATATCTACCAGTTTATCTAGGTTCTTCCTGTCTATGCCCCAACCGCAAGGGCTAGCTCGTCATCTTCGGGGCCTTCTTGTACTTCATCCTGTTCTTCATCAAGCTTCTACTCCTCGTCCTCATCCTCGTCCGCCTCTACCTCCACCTCTTCAATCTCCGCCTCTACCGACTGTAACACCAAGTCAAATCTGCTTGACCAGTTATCTAGCTCCCCAGAAACGCGTTTCCATGCCGCCTACATGCTCCTCCGATATCTCTTTCTCGTCTTCGGCGGTTCCTCACATGACAATGCAGGGGCTAAAGCAGAACAGTTATTTCGACGTCAAAGGTTCAGTAACAGATTGGGAGATGACCCGGTGAGTAGCTGGGAGCTGGTAACCTGGGATATTGGGGTTGCGTGTTTAGCGCTGAGTGTCAAAGTCAGTGTCATCTTGTTCGGATTTAGCTTATCAGTGACCATGCTGATTGTTTTGTCGTTAGTTTCATCGTGACTTCCTTAGTCCCCTCTTACCAGTGTATGCCTATGAGTTTCAAGCGTTGGCTCCACATGCCTTGTCTTACGAAGAACTGGAGGTTGATGCCATCTTCTTCGTTATCGTTTTAACTGATATTAGCTTCCGTTTGTCGCAAGACTTCTCAGCGTGACATCCTCGGGGCGTTTTCGTATGGCCTGGGAATAACGCCTCAAGCTATATTGGATGAACTCTGGCTTGCTCTCTCTTCCCTACGCCAGCTGTTCAGCTACGACGAAGGCTGGAATTGCGTGACGAAAGAAGCATGGTGGAGGTTATTTGAGGCCGTTTTAGGTAGGAATTATTTCTTGTTTTGGTACTATCTACTTATCTATTCTACAGAGCCAGACGTCCTCCGGTTTCCTATCTCCTTGCTTACAGTAGCTGCGTTGACAGACTCCATTCAGGCATCTTTAATCAGGAAATACGAGTATGAAGCCAAATGGAATGCGGAAATGTCAAGAAGAAGTCGACCTCGATCTGGTCTGAAATTTGGCGTGGAGGCGGAGGAGCAAGTGCGAGCAAAGAGGGAAAGGAAGGCGGAGAGAGAGGCGGAAGGCGTACTGTTAGACGTTCAAGCAG
Source organism: Tricholoma sp. MG99 (assembly GCA_003521275.1). NCBI lineage: Eukaryota > Fungi > Basidiomycota > Agaricomycetes > Agaricales > Tricholomataceae > Tricholoma > Tricholoma sp. MG99. Next base: position 28,166 of record QOVE01010734.1, on the reverse strand, counting down.
TATTGATGATTTCTGATGTGAGCTATATCACTGCCAGTTGGTGCGAGGCTGATGCTGTCATCCGATGTAGGCTAAATTGCAAGAGTGTCGACGTTGGTTGCGTGACGTCTTACGTTGATTTTGGGAGGTCATGTGGGTGTTAGCAGCAGAAGCCTTGACGTCACACAAGGATATGAAATTTGATTATAAGGTTTTATACAACATAGAAATGATCAAATCACAAGCCATACTACATGACCAATTTCATGGCTCTTGCTCAAGTCCTACGCATTGGAGGTGATACTAGACACATAATGTGAGTCAGAACATGAATCAATGCCTATAGGACACAATGTACTAACCCACTGAGTCTCTCACCCGGCTTGTTTGCATTTGACCCCACTCAACGAACTGTTGAGAACTAATCCGCATAGACACCCATTGTGTGTTGGCTACTTGGCTGTCGCAGAATGAACAGGTAGCACTTTGAAGATGGTACTCTAGATTTGTATTCTCAGTCAAGTTCGATGGCTTTTCTACATGGAATTTGGGCAAAATTTGGGATACATACTGTATGTTCTTGACTGGAGTTCATCTTTTTGACCCAGTAGTTTGCTGATGTAGAGTGTGCATGCAACCATGATGAGTAGTACTGAGTGATGATTAATTATGCCCAAATCATATAGAAAAAATGTATTGGGAATATATTCCAGCTGTTTCAGTTGTTTTCTAGCGAGAGATATTATATAATATGTTCTGACATAGTCAAGTTGGTGGCCTGAGGCCTTGTTCTGGAAGTGTCCATTTTCTTTTTTTTGGCAGCCTGCAGCTGGACTAACTTACCAGTACGGGATTCCCTCCCTATCTCCCACCTCTTCTTATTTTCAAAGTCCTCATATTATATAAGTACTCTAAGTATCGCTGAGTGTACAGTACTGAAGCTGAATGTAATCATGCGTGCCATGATATTATTAGTGAGCTGCTAATTACTATCGTCTACAGAAAGTATCGTACTTCTGGAACGCGTCGTATTCGTGCATCAAGCCGTGGTATACCGTGCATCATGAAACCATCAATGGTAAGGACAATGAAAGAAAAGAATCTGCAGTCCGAGAGGTGCCCAAAAGTAATTGAAACATAAGTAGACACGAGAGAATGAAAAAGGCTATAAATAATGCGAAACCGTCAAAAAACTCGACAACGAATAAGCAGCAATCAAGGCAGCAACAAGAGGAGCAACCTTAACAACAAAATAGAATTTTGGCACAAGAAAAGTCAAACGAAATCTACACGATCAAAAACATCAGCATGACCACCGCCAAGTCCAAAAGGAGAACGCACGATGAGCAAGAACGAACCACCAGAAGGCATCAACCCTTGGGCCAGATCTCCGTCACCGTTCTCCTCCTCTCCCTCCTAGAACCGTTCACAGACGGCAACTTGCCCCCACTTCCCAAACCCACAACAGGTGCGCTCCTATCAGCAGCCTGCACCGCAGCCTTACGACTCGTACCACTACCAGCACCCTCCATGCCATCCAAAGAAACCCTCCCAACCCTTCCCATCGTCCTCCTCGTATCTCTCTCCGTCTCAGACCCACTCATTACCTGCGACTGCTGTACCCGATTCGGGGGAACACTCGTACTAGGCTCGGCACCCGCACTACCACTGGATAGCGTCCGCCTCCTCTCATGCTCCAAGTGCTGCTGCTGAAGGCCATTCAGCGCCGACACAGACACTGTCGACGGGCGGGAGAACGCCACTGCCGATCTCGGGGGTTGGTCAGGGTCTGTACGCGGAAGGACAGGGAACGTTCCCCGGTCCGGGGTATGTGTGGATACGGTGTGGGGCGTGAGGGCGGTCGTGGCATTGCTTGGGGTCGTTAGCGAGGCGGGGAAGTGGGGGTTCGGGTGGGAGGTGTTGCCGCGTAGAGTGGCGACCGAGGCGATGGAGGTGACCGAAGCTTGGCGTCGCTCGCGGTCCCGGTCGCGTACCGTACCCGGGGGAGTATATTTGTCGGTGACGGATTGGTTCCGCCGAAGGAGCGATTCGGAAGGGAGGGTGGGTATTGGCTTGGGCAGTCCTAGAGCGGGAAGCGTCCTGCTTCGCTCTAATGCGGTTTGGTTTCTGGAGGCAGGTGTAGGAGAAGGCTCGTAACTCGCGTATACAGTCTCTTGTGAATCTGAAGCAACCATCCTGTTGGGACCACCTGTCGAAGGACCAGCTACCAATTGCTCTTCGCGCTGTTCCCTTGGTGTGAACAATCTGCGAGTACCGATCGAGGTTCTTAGAGCAGCAGATGGAGGAGTCTCGTATCGCCCCTCAGACCTATCCTTATCTCGGAAAGCCTGCGGCTGGGCAACAGCAGCACTATCGCCCCTACTCATAACCTTTCTTGAAAGATCATCCCTCGAAGGTTCCCAGCTCCTTCTAGACTCTACACTCCTCCTACCACTACCACTGCCGCCCCCAGTGCTCCCAGCGCCGCTTCCAGCCCCACCCGTGATCACAACATCCGGACTCAAACTGCCTCTCGCCCTCCTCAGCCCCTCTTCATCCAAACTCATGCTCCTCAAATGCTGACTCTCCCCACCCCCGCCGCCGCCCCCACACCCAGACCCCCCACCAGCCGCAAACTCCCTCACCACTTTCCCAATCCCCAACAAAAACCCCGTCAACCCCCTCACAAGATCATCGCTCACCCTCTGCGCGTCCCTAAACTCGCCCCCAACCTCACGCCACATCTCCACCACATCCCCGCGCTGCTCCCCGCCCTCCACCTCCGCATCGACCTGCTGTTCCATTGCATGCGTTGTCCCATACCGCATCATGGCATTCAGCCGCTCAGCAGCGCCCACCACCGTCTGCGCAGTTCTCAACAACTCACTTGCAGTGCTACCGCACCCCGGACCCCCACCAGGCGTATTCGTCCCGCTCCCGCTCCCACTCGCACTTAGGATTGGGCCAAGCCTCGCCAGGTGCCCCTCAAACATCCCTAGACTCTCCAGCATGAGCCGGGTATGCTCCTGGTGTGCATGTGGGTGCGGCACAATAGCAGTTGTGCTGGCTGTGGTGGAGGCGGAGGGGAGTGGGACTACGGGGTTGTACCTGCGGCTGCCGAATGGACTCGCATACCGCTCTCCTGTTGGCTGGTGACGCACAGGTTCATACCGGCTCATCGACGATACCGATCTGTCCCTGTCCCTGTCAAAGTCCCTGGCCTTGTCGCGATCTCGATCCATCTCTCTCTCCCTCGCAAGCGACGTCTCCCTCTCCCTTGCCAACGAAGTCTCTCTCTCCCTCACAAGCGACGTCTCCCTCTCCCTCACAAGCGAAGTCTCCCTCGCCCTCGAAAGCGAGCCCTCCCTCCTTAACGAGCCCTCCCCAAGCGGCAACGCACTCCTCGCCTGCCTAAGCCTCCTCGACCTCTCCAACTGCTCCTCCTCAAATTCCTCATCATACCTCCCCAGATACCTATAATCAGCCATAGAAGTAGCCGCCCTCGGCGTGGTCATCACATCGCCCGCACCCACCCTAGTCTTAGGACCCCCACCTCCACTCGTCCTCGGCCGGCCCACATCACCATCTGCAAACACATCCCCATCCCCATCCCCGCCCCGCCTCCTCCCAGCATCAACATCCAGATCCAAACTCCCACTTCCCCCACCCCTTCCCGCATGCCGCCTCTTAGTCGGGCTCAGCCCCGCCGCCTTGAACTCCTCACCGACAAGACTCCGCCCTACGCCTCCTACAGTCTCACTCCCCCCGTACCCGCTGGTCCCATTATGTGTAGCAAGCGCACTCTCCGCACTGCCGCCGCGCAGACTCTGTCTACGCTCGCGGTACTCGCGCATCCCCATCGTGACGGGGCTTGCGCGTCGTCTGATGATGCTCTCTGAGCCGCCCCCGTTCCAGTGTTCAGACCCGCCCACACTGCGATATTCAGACCCACCACCCACACTTCTCCAGTCGGATGTCGACCCGCCTACACTCCTGTGATCAGACCCCCCAGCCACACTCCTCCGCTCGGACCCGCCGCCCCCGCTCCTCCTCCATTCAGAACTCCCAACCCCACTTCTTGAAGACGAAGAGGCAACGGACAAAGCTGGCCCTGGGGCAGCAAACTGCATATCCTCCGACGCCCATTTCCCCCGCCTGGAGCCGTTGGAGTTGGAGTTGGAGTTGTATGCGTGTGAGTGTATGCGGTAAGGCGTCATTGGTTCTGGGTCTTGGTCTGTGTCGGTGGGTATCTGGAAAGAAAGATGAGAGGGAATGAAATTGGTTAGTGTTATGAAACAAAGAAATCCAGCAAAAGTACAAAGAAAGAAGGAAAACAAAGAAAAACCCAACTCACCCTAGCCCCATTCCGAAACTCAAAAGGCAACGCCGCCCTCCTCTTCGCTCCTGCACTCCCACTCCCGCTCCCGCTCCCACTCCCAGTTCTCCCAGACAAAGATAGCGAAGCCCTCTCCCTCTCCCTCTCACTAGGCGACACAAACGCCATACTAGTTTTAGCACGGATAGGTTCCTCCCTCTCCCACACTCTTCCCGAATCTCGATCCCTATCCCTATCCCACTCCCTCCCGCCTCCCTCCCGCCCATCCACAAACTGCGCCAAATGCGACGTCATAGCCAACGACACGCGCTTCCTCCTCTTGGACGGACTAGACCCGTTCGAGGAGGTTGACATGGCTCCATTGGAATGGACGGAATGCGAATATGAATGTTTCGTCGATTGGGATGCAGATGACGAGCTCCCTGTGCCTGTTTCGGTGCTGATGGAACGAGAGATGGAGAGCGCTTTCAGGGGGGAAGACGGTGCGGAGGGGTGACGTGTGCGTGCTGGGCCGGGGCTAGGAGGCGTGCGTGCGTGCGTGTGTGAGAGGGAGCGGAGGTGCTGTGTGCTGGCGCCCGCGTTAGGGCTGGTGTTGGACTGGGGTTCGTATTCGCATTCGCGTTCTGTTTCGGAGCCTGAGAGGGAATGGGGATCTTGGTAGGAAAGTCGAGATGTTGATTTTGCGGTCGAGGGGCCTGTAGAGCGGGATGTGGATGACATGGAAAGCGGAGACCCTGTACGTGGGTATGAAGACAGTTTGTCTAGTACCTGTGAGAATATCAGTCGACCAACATTTTTTTTTGAAGAAAATAAATACGTACCATTCGATTTCGTTCAGCAAGGCTCCTAACTCTCTGCAAAGCCAAAACGTTTTCATTTGGAGGCTGTCGTAGATCCAGTCGAGCTGTATCATCGCCATCAACATCGTCAAGCTCTTCGTGGTTACCGAGTAGTCCGTCGTTATGGGAATCATCATCATCACGGTTGTCGTGGTCCTGGTCATGGCCATCAGTATGCTGGAGGGTACTGGTGCTCGCACTCGCACTCGCAGTGCTCCCAATACTCTCAGGTTTGCGATAAAACGTCGCATCCTTGACACCTCCTGCACTGGCAGTTCCAGTGCTGCTGCTGCTACTGCTATTCAATGAAACAGACAACGGTCTATCCTTTCCTCTTATTGCGATACTATTCTGATCGCCAGTACTGCCATTACCACTTCCAGTTGAGTTGGTAGCAGGTGGCGAAGGTAAACCTGAACCGGTAGAACTAGTACTTGGACTTGGCGGTTCAGGTAAATCTGGAATATCTGGATTATTAGGTGGAGAACGAGGACTTGCGGGATAAGGGTTTGGACCGATGTAAACAGCAGAAAGACGGTTAGCCGAGTGACTGGCGAGTTGTCTTTGAGCAGGACGTGGGGGCATGAAGTCGAAGTCGTTGGCAACGACGAGCACGCAAGCTTTGTCGCCGGGAGCAACGATGCGGAGAAAGGGTACTAAGCGTGGGAATATCGGGGATCGGCACAACGAAAGAGGATCCGGTCTTCATCCCCGAGGGTGCGGATATTTGTACATATAAAATGGCGATCCCTGCAAAATCGAACCGACAATGGCTCCCTCTTCTGAACAGCTCATTGCCGCCTGCAATAACTTCTTCGCCGCTCTCTCAAACGAAACGCCGCCTCTAGCTTTGCTTCATCATTTCTCGACAACTCATCCTATTACTATCCAACATTGTCCAGCAACTTGTCCTCATGCAACCTCTTCCGTTGTAAGAGGTCCAAACGCCGTTCGTTCATACTTTGACCTACTCGCAACTCATTGGACGCGTTCAAATCTCACTTCACACGCTGTCTCTGCCGATCCTATATCTAGGCGCGTCCTAGTAAAAGGAAGCGTCATTTGGACTTGGAAGAGAAGTCGGAGAAGCTGGAAGGAGGAATTTTCTTGCACTATCGTATTCGACGACTCTGAAGCTTTGAAGATATCAAACTTCACAGTCTTGACAGAGAGCCATCCGGATACTTGTGTCATGCGCGCTGTCGATAAGGGCGTGAGCGTCGCAAGTAAATACAGTGATCACGATGATGGTATTGAGGTTGCTGTAAGTCCCTGCATCTGCTGACCACTTGCACCCTATCTCACTTTCGTCCCCTAGATGTAATGTCAAGGTTAGCGGTGTCTCGGACGAGAACAAGCCGAGGCCGAGATTTTATAAATGTCGCGAACCCACCGCCTTCAACGGAGGGCGCCTAACGAATCCCATCGTATCGTTATCAATGTATTATGAACACTTCCTCGACATTGTGATACCCATGCATTCCGGATTTCACTCATAAAACCATCATTTACCACATACCCTACCCACCCTAGATCACATTCATCTCTCCACCCACACTCTGTATGGTTTAAATGCGAATTTCGGTTACGAGGGACGAGTTACGTCTATCTTAACATAAGCCTATGCTTAACCAACTGTATCTTACACTGGCATTGCTATACCACTGCTGCAGCAATCATATGTTTATCATATACCGTCGGCCCGGACATAATAGTAATACTGTCAACACAACCATTTGATTCTAATCCAATTTCTTCCTTATGCATTTGAGGCGTCATTTATGCACCCGAGACTATGAGTTACACAATTGGATCCCCCCTCCATATGCGTCCCCATCCCACTGGCAGCACAGGGATCAATACTAGTATCCAGCTCCACATCTTGGCAGCCTGGGCCCCTATCGAGGCTACATCGCGATCGACCGGTCAAACGGGCGCAATCTCGAGATCCCTCGTACTTGGCCCAATTGGTACTGAATGAAGATTACTTGGTTTACTCACCAAATCATATCAATACACGCCCACGCCCATAAGATTAAATCGACCCTGAGAGCCCAGGGAAGCCTCGAAGCGGAACCACATGCCCAAAAATAACACCGCTTCTCCTCCTCCTCTTCCTCCTCCTACTCTCCCTTATTCTCCTTCGAATTCAAACCCTGCCCGACCACAATCAACCCGAGCCCGATCACCACCCTATCCCTATAGAACAACAAAAAAATTACCGTGACAGTGGCGGCAATCAACCAAGTCCCAATAGCGAAAAATATCCGACGGCAAGGCCAATCTCACACCTCCACACCGTGATATTCCTTCAAGTGGCATTCGGCCAACTCGGCGACTCGGAAAGCGCTATCATGACCGAGCCTCGAGAAAGCTCGGCTCTAACATGAGTGATGATAGGTTACCCAGGTTATTAACAGCTATGCGGACAAGTTTAGGCACGGAAACCGGGGAGGACACGGAGACGTAGACGCAGGGCTCAAAATATGGATAATTTCAATATCTCAACGCCCATCCTTGACATAATCCGTAGCATTAGCTTGAATATTGACATATCGCCATAGCACTCCGTAGTAATTGGTATACTGTCCAGCTGCAATCCAACTCAGCAAACGAACACTCTTAGGACCTTGGAAAATAAATCAAACTTACATAACCTTCAACTCCAACTCCAACCAGATCCACAGAACCCCTCTCTTCCCCTCGAATTCATATCCTGCCCGACCGCCACCAACCCGACCGCCGATCACAAAATCCAAGTCTTCACATTGCCATTCCTAAAAAAATCATGATCAAGCAAGTCACTTGAGAAAGAAATCGTCAAGAACGAACCATCGCATCAATCGTTGATATACTGCCACCAAGTTCACATCCATTTACCGCTCTAAATATCGCAACTTGTCAACAAAGGAGTTGAAATTTTTACCCTACCCGAGGGTTGTAAATATACCCCGCCGGGTATGGAGACGGAGACGGGGACTGAGGATGGCCACATTTCCATTATGGACGTGGTCAGAAGGAAATGCCAGTATCAATGGGACGATATCGACATCCCAGTAACCATCGCCATGCTCGACATGTCTTCGCCATACCACATGAGTCGCAAAATAGTCCAAATTTCCCAGCAGAAATCGAAGTTTGAATCAGCGAACTGATACCAGTTCTCCTTGGCCCGAACGATATCACCAGTAGAAAAGAAAGAAAGAATTTTCAATCCGATCCACGGAACGAAGCACACTAACCTTTGCGGAACGACCTCGCCATATTTCAATGTACCTCGAATCTAATTTCTTAAATTAGTAAATATCAATTCAGAGGAAATAGTGCCTACCAGTCCGCACACTGACAACACGACTCGCGATCGACGCCGTGACGACCCCTGCCCGAGTCCGAGTCCGAATCGAATGCAGTTACAGTCGTAGTTATGTAAAGCTGAATCCGATTATGATCCATGGTATACGGAGAGAGTAGATGTGCCGTTCATGAGTACATGCTCCGACTGGATGTCATTACGTGAATATACTGAACTCCAACTCGCAGATCCAGATTCGACGGGTGAAGCTTGGAATCAATCATCGGCCAGCTCAGGCTCCCGTCATCGATGAGGGTCGGATTCATCGATAGGAACGGCAATGTCAAACGTACTCTGACTGTGCACGCAGTCACGGTAGCGCCGCTCCACAGTCTCTGACAAGATAACCCGTAAACACGAGCATACTGAAGTAGGAAGATGGAACGCACATTGTGCATAGATACAGACAATTGGCTTCTATCATCGTATAGCCAAAGATGGCTCTCGCGATCGTCGTCACGTCGGCTGCAGCCCCGTTGAACCCGAGCCAAGACTCAGCACTCAGCGTCAATCACCCAGAACAGGAGAGCAGCCATATTCTCAAATCACTTAAACGTCAAGATACACCGGAGAATCCCCGGAGTGATGGTGTGTGCAGTGTGCACGAACAAAGGATAAATTCGATATATGGTGCATGATTGATTGCGTCGGACCTAGTAAGCCCTCGTGGTGACGTGATCCAAGTCGTCGAACGCAAACTAAAGTCTGGGCGCAACGTGTTTGAGAAATGGAGGAATTTTGGGTAGAAAAAAATCAGTATTACTATGACATACCGAGGTACGCACGTCTATTATGAGGTCTGAGATAGCAGCAGAGACGTTCGCATCATAATCTTCGTGTTTATCACGGAAGCTCTTCCTATCAAAGGTAATTTCAAAGATAGCAGCTGGAGAACTGGTTACAACCCCGAAGCCGAATCCTGAAGAGCCAACGACCGGAGGGCATAATGTTGGCTGTCGGGCGTCAAGTCATGGGACCTATAAGTGCTAGTGCAAATGCTCCTTATGAACACGCTACACGGCAAGTTCGACAGACGATGTACAGCTGACCACCTCGAGCCCAAATCCACAGTCTTAGGTGCCTAGAACTCAGCCACGCTCGATAAGCACAAGCCCCGGAGAATTGTGCAAGTGTAAAGTCAACCACATGTATGACATAAACTTCCGTCTTCACGAAGGCCAGCCCTCAAACACGTGCGCAGTGCCTGGTGGCCTTGTAATGTTAACATCGAGTCATCAAGGAAAGACCTAAATCTGGACTTGCGGCTTGCATGGCTGAGCGTCTTCCTTCGCGCATATGGAAGATACCAATGCTATGAAAAATCACTGTGAAAAATAGATAAGCAGCATAAGGATGTGTCTCTCGCACTAGCTTACCAGCTGCCAATCGCGTCATAGACGGGCCGTGCTATATATAATAAGCAAGTACCTCCCTCGGGTGGTAAAAAGGGGCGCGCAAATCCCAATAACTGAGAAGCTCCGGCAACTAGGCCCTGATGATGATGATGATGATCCAAAGTGACTTGCCATACATATTCGTCGATGTGGATGATCACATGTGTGGTGGAATGACGCAAAGCCTACTAGGCTATGTGAACGAAGGAAGGAGACGGAACTTGGACATCAGATCTCCGATGCGAGGCATTCACCGCTTGCGACAAAAAAAACGCAAGGATGGCAGAGGCTAGTAACGCATACCCATGCAATCAAATCGTTGCTCGGAGTGAGGATCGCATAAGAAGGGTTCTTCAATGGGGATAGGAAGTGCAGCCTGAGAAGTCTGGTTTATAGAGCACTTCAGCAACCCGTTCAAACCTAATTTTTCGTTCGTACCTCAGCGATTTTCCGTCGAAGCTGGAGCCTCGGCTTGTTTCGGCTGTGGCTCCAGCTCACATCAGCTCAGTGGAGTGTGTCGAACCAGTTGACTTATTTGGCTTCTCAAGCTACCATACCCTATGTTAAACAGCCTACGAAACATGATACTTGGTCTTCTGCCTGCACTGAGTAGACGCACGCTTCACACCCTCTTCCAAACTTTGAACAAAACAACTTTCTCTTCTCATCTTTACTGGGCTACTGCTAGTGCTTCACTCAATACTCAGGCACCCAGCCCCGTTGCAACTGAACTCATCCTGAACAAGGAGGCTGCCGCACCACGATGGAATTTCTGGAGGGACTGCCAACCTGGGATTGTCTGTATCGGTTCCGGTTGAGAAGGATTTCGTGATTTAGCTTGATTGAGTAACAACAAGTAGTCTCGATACCAACCTCCACCACGATTTTGAAGACTAGATTTTACGCAGATGAGCTAGCAGACTTAATTCGAGTCCTATGCATCCCCGGGCCCGATCCATTCATAACAAAGGCTCGAAATTCAGCGCGATTGAAGCGCTCTGCCTACTCCTTGCGCGTTTTAAGTCTGCAAGTCAACCCACAAATTTGACTCACCTTCTTTATTTCCGACTTCTTTCCATCACTGGCTTCCTGCGCTTCATCCCATTGGGTCTCCATCCTCTCTAGCAGCGCTTCAATCGTGATAGCATTCTAGAAGACTAGAAGAGTGGCGCAGTGGCACTGGTGGTGCGAAGAGTTGCTGGTACCGACAAGTAGAACCAGCAGATAGGTTTCTCTTTACTAGGAGTGGTGGTTCAGTGCGCCATAGTCAACGGGACATAACTTATAAAACACAAAACGCGTTCAATCCTGCGACTACGCGTCGATTTTGATCAAGCAGTTCTGCAGGTCAACCAGTCACATGCAACAAATAACTGAGCTGGATTGAGTGGGGCGGAGACGAATCACCAGTGGGGCTGGTGGGAATTCTCAAAGCTTGGCATTTTTCCGTCGTTCGGCTCCACTTTGAATGGGTTTGCTGAAGTGCCCTTATGGTACGCTTACTAGCTATAGTAGGCTATTAGTAGCGCAAGCGAACAGGAAAGTTGAAGTTTTCAGTGGATTAATTATTCCTAGCATACCTTCTGTGAGGTTCCCTTCTTTAGTCCTAAATGAACCAGTGGAAACAAGCTGAAAACTACCCACCAGTCGAATTCGAAGTGGAACAAAAGTCACGGCTGCCAGTGGAGGCTGGTACCGAAGCTACATATTGATCCCTGTAGTAAGATCCCTGTTGAATGGCAGTGTTGATCCAGTGTGTGAACGTTTCAACTTTCAACAGTCACCTTTGGCTTTTGCAAGACTGAGAGTTTTCAGTGCGCTACTTTCATAGCGCTCGAGAACTTGGGTTCTGTGTCTTAGCTGTCGCCAGCGTTGAGCGTTGGTTCGTCACGTCCACTCCTTTTTGATCGGTAACTGTCTGACGCAGCCACTCACGATCAGTTACGGCATATCTTGTGCTCCCCTTTGCATCCACGAGTGTATACGTACACGAACAAAACTCAAAATTTTCTCCTGCTGGCCGACTGTTTTACTGAACTGACTGGTTCATAGACTGTTTATTACAATGGTGAAGTAATATCTCATCAGTCTTCTGCAGTTTCTGGGCTCATTGTATGCGCAGGCTGCTCTAACATAGTTTGTGAACTAAATAACTACAGGTCATCTGCTGTTTATTGGGACGAATATGACTAGATGCCTACCCCAAGTCAACTATGTGTGTATATTCTTTCCTTGACCTGCTATAACTGAGTTGGTGATCATTGAAGACAATTCTTAGCTACCGCGCCCGATCCGTTGAATCTCGTTGTTCATGCTGCCATTGGAGCAATGCCGGCTACTCCGCCTTGACTTGCCACTAAAGAGGTCGTAGAGGTTGTGGTGTCGTACTCGTGCCAGTGGCCGCCTTCAAGATTGTCTCTGACAATGTCCCGTTGTCCCCATCGTCAATCGCGCATAGCATATCCGAGTCTTAGATCCAGCCACCGACAGGATTTAGACCGAAAAGTTGAATTGATGGCTCTGTACTTGTCACCTGACCGTCGGTAAGTTTCACGTTGCATCTGTACTAAGTTACGGTAGTAAACTGGCACAGATCATCTAGTGCAGGACTCTCAAGACAGTGGGTGACTCTGATTGGCAGTTGCGGTGGCACAGCATAACTTGTATCAGCGTTTCAAACTTCCATTTTCTGGTTGACATAGGTACGAGATACTGAACGCTGCATAAATTCCTGGCTGATGTTCATTATAAAGGCACAAGACGGCAGGCAGCTTTCGTTCTTAGAAACAGCTGGTCTGCTTCCCAACACTTTAGCCGATTCAGAGTCACTCATCCTGGTGTCTGGTTTCCTATTTACGTGACACCGCTTTTAGAACGTACCTCCTGTGATGCACATCATGAACTTCTCCTTGCTTTGTTTTCTTCCCATTCTACCTACCCTCCTTCAAGTTGTAATCGCCGTACCACTCTACCGACATATCCATTCTCGCGCCCTGGATGATGTGGATCCCAAATACCACAAATCTGTCCTCGGGGGAGGACCACTTCTTCCAACTGATGCTACCTTGCAACCGAATAGAGAGTATGTCCATCTTACTCTTGTTGGTAAGATAATTAAAACTATTTTCAGCTTTCGTAGGCCCGGGCCCGGGCGCTCCCAAGGAAAGAGCCAGTCAAAAGTGCTAGCAGACCTTGCAGAAACAATCAATGGGGCTCTAGGACCCATGGAATCGGAGGAAACGATTTATGCTCCATCTATCGACTTGAGGGAACCAACCATGGGGGAGCTATTCGACAAAATTGGCACGATTAAAAAGGGAAACCCAGACTCTATAGTAACTGCAGCGGAGTTCTTGGCAACCATTGCAAGTCTCGTGCTGCAAAAGGTTGGACGGAAGGATCCGAGTCCCAAGCAGCATTACTGGGGACATTCGTACAAAACGGCCGAGCCAGGCAAACTACACAAAGCCGTGGTTAACATCATAAACAGTATCACGGACCACATGATCAAAGACGAATTTGGCCGACTAAATCAACGCTACGTCATATCCCCCACTCGCAGAGAGCAGCACCTCAGTGAACTAGAGAGGCCGGATGCACTGGGCATGTCTCGCAAAGTCTTAAAACGCTTCGCCTCTTATGCGAGGATCCCCTCTGTGGAGGGGGCGGAGGTATTACCAGCGCGGTCCCACTGAGGAACTGCTTTGGTTCGTACTACGTACATGAGCATCAAACAAACATGTCAACGGAACCGAATAGCTGAAGAGAGACCAGGACCTTATGAAAGGCAAAATTGGACGCAAATTGACATATTCATCCAAATATCGCATGCTACTTACAACAACTGCATTTTTAACTGAAGTACGCTCTTGTTTCTGAAACTCTAGCTAGTCACGGCCCTTTGGCGACCATTTTGGATTATCGGGCACAATCATTCCAACCCCTCCATCATACACGCCGTCTATGGAAAGCTGCAGGTTTGGGGTTATGGGCGTGCCTGGTATCATGGCCCATAGGGCGATCGCAATCGTACTGCATGGCGGTGAAGTCGAGTCAGATATATACACCAACGATGACAGCGATAAACACCAACTTGACGCCCTGATAATCTAGTATCCCTTCATGCACAGGAAATGTTGCTTGTGGTCTATGTTATATCATGAATATGATGTCTGAAATGACAAACAGAATACCAAACCTACCCAAGATTGCCAACTCTCTTTCCCATCATCCATCCATTCACAAACATAATCGCCCTGTATGGTTGGCCGAGCGGCTCAGTAAAGGTGAATGACATCGGCACATCGAAGCCGCTTGGGATGTTTAACTCGAATGTGGTGACAAAGAACCCTACTCCAGCATTGGAATTCGGAAGACCCTGAACAAGCTCTCGGGATGTCCAATTAGAGGTGTCGAAGCCAGGCAAATGCCATCCCTTCCGTTCACCAAAGAGGCCACCCTCGTTAAATACACCTGTATTTCACGAAATATACCTTTGACTGAGGATAAGATTGGGTAGGATGCTTACTACGGGTTTTATCAGGAAAACTGATAAACGTGAAGATATAAACTTTGTTCTCATGATATCATCACAAAGACTTACTTGGTGTAGCCTCCGATTTTACCCTGCACTTTCCATTCGGTGAATTCGCCAGTATCCAACATGAACCCACGAACACCACGGGGTCCTTTCGATGAGTCCGTATCAACTGCCAGCAGAGATTAGGATACATAGGCTTTAACGGTAATAATACTCACTGTCATTGGTTTCATTCAGACCCATATTATCCTGCAGAACCATCAATGCACAACACCAACGAACAACAAAAGTTGTAGTACCTGAACGATGGTAATAACATTATCTTTACCTGGTATCACAGCACCATTGGGAAAGACAAATTTATCATCTGTCTCCTCAAGAATGTTCCGATTATTCGTGGAGCTGCAACGAAAAAGATCAGTCTATCACCAACGAGTTAACGAATACTAGGACAATCACTTTCCAAATGAAGTGTTGAGGAAGACGTCATTCAGCCATATACTTGCCGCAAATGCTAGTTTATTGAAAATGATGGTAAAGGGCAAGATATTACGCCGTAAAGTCACATACCTTCGCCTCCATTGATAGAAAGATTGACGCTCTTCTCGGCCCCTGTCGCCAGGAAATGGCCACGCCAGAGGACAACATTTTCACAGCTAGGCAACGTCATTCAATCACGACGTCAAAACAATGCAGAATACCGCTAACGCACAATCCATAATCGCACCCATATAGCACTCTTCCATCCCCATAGTAGGGTTTCAGTGGGATGTTCGTAGTTGTCTTGTTCGCAGTGACCCAAGCCGAGTCATCAAACCCACTCCCAATCTCAGGCAAACTGTCCTGGTACTTCCAGCTACCCAACGTGGGCACCGAAATTCCAGTCGCCGACGCCGTCCTTGCCGATAGCTGGCCAACAAACCCACCAGAGAACGTCAGCTCGGGCGAGTCAACAACATCAATAGATATCTCCTGTCCATTCCATGTGATCGATCGCACAAAACGTGGGGCGATGACCGTCAACCTCACATCGGTTTCCAGATCACCACATAATGCAAGGTTGGAGCCTGATATTTGTGCGGAGCGCACGAGGTACGGCCCTCCGACCAAGATTGATTCATTCGTTCCCAGTCCCCAGAAATTTTTCAAGGGATTGTCGTTCTGACCAGCGATGACTGGAGACCAGAAAGTTGCCGCAGTGACAGAGTCGGCGTACAAAATCAGTTGGGTGTCTGAATCCCACACAGTGACGAGACCGGTGATTCCTGACAGGAAGGTGACAATGGTAGGTGAATTCTGAGATAAAACGACGAGCTTCGTTTCTTGGAGACGCAGGTTGGGTGTGCCATTCAGATTGAGAGCGGCTTCATGCTCTTGGTTTGAGTCACCATGGAGGAAAAGGATATCTCGACCGTCGATGATCCCTGCATAGAATACTTGAGCAGTAGAATACAACACCCTTGATTTTCCAAAGGCATAGTTCGCGACGATGACTTTTGACTGACGTCCGTCGAGGGTGATAGGAGATGCAACCCGAGGTATTTTCATATTCCCACCCGGTGTAATGATGTTCAACGTAAAGTTCGTGACTGCGCTGTTTTGTGAGTATTCACATACGGTGCATGTTCAGCTGTTGTTCCTAAGCACAATGATATAAACGAGCTCACGTAGAAATCGAGTCCGTGTGTCGTGCGATGTAGAATGCAGCTTTGGAATCAGGGTTTTGCAATAACGTGATAAAAATATCCGAAGTACTTGACACTGATAGACCTGTAGACGTATCCCCAACCCAATCTGTCTTGTAAAATTCTGGGGAGCTACGCAGGAAGAGTCCCTGTCGTTTAAGCTCATCATATTTCGTGGTCAACACCCGATTTTCTGCAATCTATGCGATAGCGTTAAGGCATGTAAAGGAATCAAAAAAAAAGTGAAATACCGATGCGCCATAATCGTAGGAAGTGTAGACTCCATGGAAAGGTATTGCTCCCCAGGAGGTACCACTGACAGATGAGATGTGCTCAGTCGGAATTCATTCGTACTGAAATACATGACAAACCCATAAAGCATATAGTAGTTGATCAGTTTCGCATTGCTCGCCCAAAGCTGTAAGTTGAAGACAGATTGAAAGTCTGCACCCGTCAATATACGACAAGGTCCATAGCCTTGATGTGACCAAAGACATAAGCGACAGGATTCTGTATTTATATCAACACGCATACCAGGAGCAGTGGGACCCCATGCGTCAAATGATCCGCCTTGAAATTCTAGAAAATGAATAAGCATACAGTTCTAACGATGAATGTTTATTATAGCATTTACCTGGGATATACAAAGGTTGCGATGGATTTGCATCAGTATGGTATTGGTGATAATTCGATTTGACAGGGTTCCATTTGTAAGGGTTTGAGCAATCGAAAAGTTGTGGATACTCATCAAACCTACATGCCGTCTGTCAATCATGCTAGTGTGTTGATGATAGGAAACACACCCATAAAGATCAACAGCGCCCTGGTAATATGTATTCCACGTGAACACGCAGACAGTATAGAATGAATTAAGATTTTACGGTTCCGTTGATGAAGTTCTTCCCCATGCCAGGGTCATTGTACGTCAAAGGGACAACGATGTCTGAGTTGTGGTACGCATCCTCGAGATCAACGAAGTATTCAGCGTGGCTGGTTGGAGTTTGCTCGTATTCATTATCTAGACTCGAATCAGTTAGGATACCGGTTCGTGTCGCTTGGCAGAACATACCAACTTGGATAGCTACGATGTATCTTATGAGTGACCGCGATAGAATGAAAAGCTCGAATTTACTGACCAATCACAGGACCCCCGTTGGTGATTTGATTCGGAGCAGTGACAGTAATAATTCCCTGTATGTATGCTTGCCATGCAGCCCTCCAGTCTGTGTCGTTGGATCTGAGATTTCCAGCTACTTCAGAAGTCGCCCAATGAGCAATGCCGCCAGCCGTAGTTTCAGCGTTGATATACTAATAGCGATGTGTTCCTCAGCAAAAATAGGGAGAAATAAATAAAGATGCTAACTGGACCTGGAAGAGACGATGAGTGAATACAGAGTACTCTAAGATTATGTTAAGTACGTACCAGGTCGCAAGACAATCCAAACACCAGCGTCTCTCGCAGCGTCGTATAACGGTTGTAGAGCACGGAAACCGTCAAAATCAATCACACCGGGTGAGGGATTGATTAACCCCATGTGCGTGTACACACTAACGGCATTCAAACCCGCGGCCTTAATTTTCTGGAGGATGTCAGGCCATAGAGACGGTACTGGTAAACGGAAGGTGTGAAACTCTCCAGAACTAAGTGGTGAGGCCAATGAGAATGAGAAGAAACAGTGTCACGCAGAATGGTTACATACTGTAAGAATATCCTCTGACCCCGCAAGACCAAACTATAACTGTCGAATTGTACTTGATCAGTACGATTGAACTTCTGTACCGGCGCAGATAGTGGAGTCCGTGGAGTCCTAGAGGAAACCACTGATACCAAGAAGGTAGCAACGACGCAGGTAGCGATCCAAAACCAGCCCAGCCTTCGTTTCGATCTGTGCTGTGCTTCAAAGTCAAACATCTTCGAAAGGCCTGTTGTCCGGTGTAGACAGTCGCTGTGGTTAAGAGGTGAGGGTGAGTCTTTCCCACCACAATTCTGCCCATCCATTCCACCAGAATAATAGAAGCCTTCTATAACATGACCTGAATCCGATATTCGCCCTTTGGAGTATCCATCACGATTGGACTTCATCAGAGAAGTGATTAGAGAACGTCAGGCTGCGAGATTTCAGGATGGGGAGAGCATGGTACGAAGTTCAACACGGAACGTGGCGGCCCGCACATTTGTTGGGGCACAAGATTAAATTCGAAGAC
>QOVE01010724.1:0-25558 GCA_003521275.1 Tricholoma sp. MG99 | reverse complement strand
TGGATTGCGTGAGCACTTGAAGAAACCAAAAATCAACAGAATCCCGCGTTGAACCAGGTTCAGCACGTGATCTCATTTGCTACTATTTGCACTACGAAAGTAGTGGGCTCTGCCGCCGGCTCGCCGGCGCGCTACGTGGTTATATCTGAACCGAACATGCATGTTCGCCTCGCTGTGATGGCAGCATGCCAAGCATCTCACCAACAGGTTTCAGCGCCCAAATTTCTCAAATTTCAGCCCGAAAATTCACTTGGCAGTGTGGACTAGACCATACTGAGATCCCATAGGCTGTGTAGCCTGCATGGCAAGAATAAATCTGCGGCCAATCTATTTATAGGCACACTCGTCCAACGTTATAAATTGTGATCCAGCTATCACCCAGCGCTCAGGGTAGGTCCCATTTCTGTAGATAAGTCCTGGTCGACGCACGGCCTATCTCCATCATTTCTCCTCATGACTTTACACGACACGAACACACACGAAGCTCCCGAGGCTCCTCTGCTGGACCCTGAGGCTCACCCCATGTCGCAAGAACCGCTTGAACTTCATTACAGAGGTCAAAGTCCTGCTGAAAATATCTTACCCTCGCATCGAGCTTCCAATTCTAAATCTAAAGGATTCTGGACTTTACTGGCAGGCCATTTCAAAGGGTGGAAATTAATACTTATCGGTTCTTGTAAGAGATCACCATCTAGTCTCCGTACACTCTAATCCGTTCTCGCAGGGCTTAACCCTCTTCTTGTGATGATACCCATAGCTGTTAGTTTTGCCAATAATCTGTGCAGGAGATGATAATTGATGTCCATTGATTGTTCTAGTGGACATTTAGCTTTGCTAAAAGTGACTCCCATGCCCCAGTGCTTATTTGTATGCCTTTTACAGTCCTCTTACTTGTCTGAACGTATCTAACAATGATGCGACAGTCTGCCTTCTTGCCTTAATGCCACTTGTCAAGGTTTTCCCCCCTCTAACGGATCCGGAATGTTGCCGATATTCATATATATGCGATCTCTAGCTGCACGACCTCGCAACTCATGACCTTGCCTTACGTATCGGCGGGTCCAGGACGGGTCTCTTCAACGCCAGCCTGGTCAGCATACATCACTTCGAAAAAACCCAAAGTCTAACCTTTTTCTTTTAGAGTAATATGTGCGCTATCCTGACGCCGATTATGCTATTCAAGTTGCTTAGATAATTCACTCCACTCGCAGCGTTGCAACAGTTGTGTCGGTGCGTTTTGGATGTATCTTTGATACGCAGTGATGCTGATCGCTTGCAGATCATAGCGTTGGTCAAATGTGAACTGCGTGTCGTGCAGTCAACACGTGAGTTTTGTTGAAATTAGGCAATGGGGACAAGGTTGACTATTTCTCAGTAATCGGCACAATTCTGGGCAAGCTTCGTTGGTGCCTTTTTTACCTGGGAATCTCAGAGATTCAATTAAATTTTTGACTCAGTCCTTGTTCTTGGTCTCTGTTTTTTCGCGGGTGGAATACGTTTTTACGAACAGGGCTTTGATCCAAGTGCGTATGCTGTCAAGGAATCACATCCGTTCTAATCGCCGTAACGTGATAGCTGCGACTCAAATGCATTCTTCACTGCTCACCATCAGCGTGGGAGCTCTCTTGTTGCCCGTTGTGTATCATTTTGCCATTGGCGGGTCTAGTGCAGAGGTTGATATCATTGAGAAAGGCCACATACTTAATATGAGCCATGGCGTGAGTGAATCGGATTTCAACTTCGTAATAAATCAGCTAACTAATGCTTTTGACAAGGTGTCCATAATACTACTAATCAGTGCGTACAGCTGAGCATGTATATGTGCCAGTGAAGAACAAGATGTACAGCGACTGACAATATGTTTGTAGCATATGTGGCGTACCTTGTGTTCCAGTTCTTCTCTCACAACCATCTCTACCATGATAAACACAACAAGCAGAGCGTGAGGTTTTCCCTCAAACCCTTGGATAAAAATTCCTTTGTAGGCAGTCACCAGAGACTGCCTTCATCATCTAGCGAAATTACTCTTGCAAACCGATTTGATGGCGAGTTTACACCACCATCAACTGTGTCGTCTCGCAGATTTTTACCCGAAGCAAGACATCGTGAACACGCTTCTGCTCGGCATGACACTGATTCCACGCTTATCGATGGTGCAAGTTATCTTTCTGACACTTACCACACTGCGCCTGAGGATCATTTTGACAATATGGCCTCAGGAGGAGCAGAACACAGGGAGGCCCATGACGGAGACTTGAGGGCAAGCGGGGGGAAAGAACCACAACTCAGTTGGTTTCTGACTATTGTCTTGTTGATTCTGGTGACTGCTGTGAGTGTATATCTCCAATATACCCTCAACTATGTACCTTCTCATCATATTCATTCTCAGGCAGCGTCAGTGACTGCCGAATTGTTAGTCAGGTCAATGGACAAGATGAATACAGTCATCAGCAAGGAGTGGGTTGCATTGATATTGCTGCCTGCAGTTACTTCCTTAGCAGGTCACATCTGTGCTTGGCTGTTTTATATCCAACTGAGCATCTGTGCAGAATCCATGACGGCGGTCAATGTATCAGTCAAGGATAAATTATCCTTGAGCATTAGCATTGCGGTTGGAGGAGCACTAGTGAGTTTATTCATAAGCATCGGTCGTTGAAAGTCTCAATTTCATTCCAGCAAACTGCCTTGCTTATCTTTCCGTCCGTATCACATGTGTACATCGTGTGTCCATTTTCCTGATATGACCCACAGGTTCATGGTAATTCTCGCGTGGATAATGGGTAAACCATTATCTCTACTAATAGATCCCTTTGAGTCTCTGGTAAGTACCGTTCAAGGAGAAACATATTTTTCCACTCATTATTCTGGTTTTACACAGGTCCTGTACCTTTCAGGTGTGTTTTCTTTTCCGTGTTGCTGATCAATAGCTAATACCACCGATAGTCCAAACCATGAGCTACGTTGTTGCAGATGGGAAGTCTAATTGGTTAGAAGGATTTATACTTGTCTGTAAGTTTTCCGAGTCGCCTCTTCATGTCGTCCTAGGAGGATGTATGAGCTGACATTTCGTTTGGAAAGGCCTCTATGTTGTTATTGCTGTTTCATTTTGGTTTTACCCTGGTATGGATCGAGTTCTTACAGTGATCATGCAATGTTCATCATTTCTGTAGGATCAAGTCTCACGGACTCTATCGGTCGTTGTTGACTTGCTTAACGCGTATTTCCTACTAGTAACACCCCGATACAGCAGCAAACCCGCATCGGTGTCTTTTGTAGGTGCAAACATTTCTAAAAGGACTAGCAATTTAGACTATTTAGAACGATGCAATACCATGAGTGATATTGTACGTGAGAGGTGAATTTGGTATGATCGGAAGCAGATCATGGTAGCTGTTCATCAAGAGGTCTGCAACCATGCTGCATCCGTCGGCGCGTTAGCACCTGATCATCGGATTGCTGTCAATGAGAGACGTACCGGCCAAAAACCGTTGATCCATTCACGTTCAGATCTGAGTGCCTGTTTAGCTGCTGGTACGGCGTAGTACAAGTTGTGCTCACGGGTATTGTCATTGGGATGCCAATTCAAGCGGTGGGCAGCCTTTGGTCCGATGGCTTCAAGCTATAGGCTTCGGATTGATGGACTATTCCATATCTTGAAAGGACATAAATCATACATAAACCATAGACGCATGGTGTAGATTTAGCAGATGCGTCTGTTGTTTTCTAGATACATGGATTGTTTCTAGAAAGGACAATCAGATAAAATGTATGAGATGATCAGTGCCAAGACGGAAGCACAGACCAGCTACCCATGGTTCAAGGGTATCGACTAATGTGCCATTTTCATAGAATATTCGCTGCGTCAAGGCAGTGACAAGGACTGGTTCTCCACCGATCGCCCGGATCTGCTGTACCATCGAAGTCAGGTTGGCTCCCATTGATTTTGGTGGTAATATATGGTCGTTTTGACCAAATTGAATTGTGACTAGAGTCCTTCTCCCGTGCTTGACTTCACGTCGGATGATTTCCAGTGAGTAATTGAAGTGTCTACAGAATATTGAGATTACGTCAATAGTTATATTGGCAGTTGTACACCTACCCTCTAGAAACGAAGGTTCCCGTCGTTGCCCCGCCGTGAGCGGTGTCGAAACAAGGAGTGCCCGGTGCAACTGACGCAATATTCCCGTGTCTAGTCGACCCACAAAATCCATTTCCCCAACCAGTTCTGTCATACGGGTGTCAGTAGTCAGTAAACATTTCCGTAGGATCGTGAAAGTAGTTACTGCGTGGCTGTAGTACTATCTCCTATGAGGACAAAGGCTGTCGGGGGAGTAGTGCGAAATTGCAGGTACGCCGAAGCACAAGTAATAAACAAGCAGGAGAAAACGTTCAGTGCACGGACCATTCTTCATTGCATACACTCATTGCTTGGGCCTTTCTTTTATACTGCAGAAATCCACGTGAAAAGAATGCCGCCGTTTTCTCCCTGAAAACCACACTACAGGATTGATAAGTTCGTCTAATGAGAGTAAACAATCTCCTGAGCAGTTGCCAGCATGTGATTGCAACAGTAACCCGAGGGACAGCCTGATCCAGATACCCAATTATAAATAATAGCGATCCCCTGTCAACGGTGACGTTATTTCGAGAAAATAGTGCCACGCGAGAAGGACAAACCGATTTGACCCATCCCAGGCTGCATCAGCCACACCTTTCGGCCATGACCTTCAGGGTTTCCTAATGCTTCATAACCCTCTAGCCAACCTTCCCGCATCTCGTCATCCACAGCGCCGCAAACAATCCTTACCTTTGGGAATGCACGGCGCAAGACTGATACACCTCCGCCCCGTGCAACCAGAAAGGTGACAAAAATAATTCTGTCTTCCTTCACACCATGGTCTAAGAGGATACGAATGGACATGAAAGCAGCAGCCGCGGTCCCAATCTATCAGAAAAGTAAGTAACATGTATATGAATGACACAGAACTCCTGTTTACCTGAGCGTCGAGCACAAAGACCCAAGATTCCTCGGCCAAGTGCCTCAAGCGAATACATGTGGGAAGCATCACATGCAATAGCAATGGCTCGCCGCTCTTTACGTCAGATTGGACAAGCAAAGAGCCCACTGGCACGTCGTTGATGACCCTTCGGAAACCGCGCTCAAGAGCACCTCCTCTGTTACCAGTATCACATCAGAAATGCCACTGCTAACGGGAGCAGAACTCACGACCGCAAGACGGATACGCCACATATATGCTGCGCAAGGAAATGAGCAACAGCCGAGGACCGCATAGAAATAGCCTACTTTTGCATTCAACATCTGCCCATAAGACTCTGCCTCTACCGGAGTTGTTACGACTTTAGGCATATACGGAAGATACTGCGAAGCATATTCTACCAAGATTGTGGAGAGACGATCTGCAAAGAAAATAAAATCCTGGCGGCTGCAAGACTTGGACCGTAAAATTGTGTAGATGCCCTAAGATCAGTGAAGATGAGAGTATATATCTTGTGCAAACAAACAGAACCAACTTTGAGCTGAGGTGTTTGCGGGAGGACTCTGAGATCTAGTTCTTCGACGCTTTCTGGAGTCGATGCACCAGAACGACTTCCAAAATAAAGATGTGGAATGGCTAATTTCTGTCGAAATTGGTTCGCGCGTTCTTGTAATTGTCGTCGTATGTGAGCCGAAATTAGTTCGATTGCAACGGCATTATCTGATCCAGGTACGATCTGCAGGCATCTACGGTTCAGCAAATACCAACGAGAAAAGCCTTCGAACATACTATATCTGCATAAGTGGAAGTCGGGCGAACAAAGTGATCGAACGATGGCTTCACAAAGCGAAGATATCTGCGCCCTTCGTAAAACCTTGTGAAACTTCCATGCCTGGATTGACCTACTGGTCTAGAATGCCCTCCACAGTTCTTCCACGTTCTTTTACATCTCGCTGGAGTCGTCGAGCAAGCATCAGATCCGAATCACATTGAACAAACACCTGGAGATTAATTATTAAAGCATGAACTAGTAACCTTCAATAGCCACTGGCCTTTAGGTCGTACAGCTTTCGGAGTGCCGGATCGTGTAGAGCCATGATGCCCTCAGCTATTAAAAATAATTTTAACCAAATGTCTGCAACCCAAGATACAGACGAACTAATGATGATGGTAGCACCATACAGGTATTTCTTCTCTTCTAATCGCTGATGCTCAGCAAATGAATAGACAGGTATGTTTGACTGCTTGCAAGCCTTCAAATCCGCCAAGCACTGCACCCGGAAAGGGAAGCTATAAACAAAAATTGTTGATCTTCAGCGGCATACGCACTGCTGCAAACATGGGTATATCAATAGCGTCCGGGTGATCGAAATCTAGGAGATTTGCATGCGCTAATTCTAGTTCTTCTGGGGTGTGATATTTATAGAAGCTATCCTTGGGCCGGATAATGGGCCATTATATCCGCTGACAACAATGCCGAAATTACCTGTGACAATATAATCACTGTGGGTATCGAACCAAGGGACTGGACTATTTGTCTTGCAACATGACTCTGAACCAGAGAGATGGTAGGTTAGAGAATGGAGATAAATCAATGGCCAACATCACCTTTCCACTCCCAGATCCACCTAGTTTTCAACGTTACGGTCGTGGAGTTAGGTGCGAACCTCGTGTAGCCAAAGAGATGCTTACCAGCAACTGCAACGACATAAGCATCACAGAGGCGCCTCCCGTCTTCTGAATACCTAGTTGGACTCGAGTCAACGAAACGAAGCGATCAACCTGAGATGCTTTACCAGGGGGGACGACCATGAGACACAAGGACCGTATTTTTCTTTGGTTGGAGAGACAGTTCTTGCGGTGTCGGCCCCGTCATGGGACTAGTAAGTCCGGTAAGGTCATGGTTGGCAAAATCGTCTGGCATTGTCCTGCGTGTGCCAGTGATGGATGTTCTCTGCCAACGAATCGACCAAGTCGACGATCGAACATATTCACGTGCTCAGTGATCGGTTATAGTTGAGCGATGGTAAATACTATGCTACTATGTAGCTAGAAACTTGGAAAACCCTCACGCAAATTTAAATGTATATGTGAATATGAATTCTATTCTTCCAATAGGCAGTCTGCAAAAGTCGCCGTCATCTGATCAGTTGACATCCTCGTCCTACTCCAACGTTCTCCATCCTCAGTAAGTTCGAGAGATGTCCGCATATTCGACAGAACCCACGTAGGAAGCGGCACGGAAGAGTTCTCCGTACTGGCATATCCTGTGGCAGTACCACGACTGCTTCTACTGGCGAGAGTTGTATGGCAGGCATAACATAGAGAGGGTGTTAATGAGGTGGCGGTCGGTGGTTCGGTTGAAATTAGTGATGGAGATTTCAGAGATCGAACTGATATTTGAGCCTTCCAATCTTGAATACCGGACTGCGCTGGGCTGGAGAAGAACATTAGCAGAGCGACTTGTGTACCGAGGCTACTGCTTACCGCTCGCAGAGCACACAGATGCCGCTGGTTCCTTTTTTCGGTGATAATTTGGCACACGTCCGTGCAATCGTGGACACCGTGGAAGGATAATCCCGTTCCAATCCCACTATGAAGTCTGTGAAAGAGAGAGATTAAATGCATTAAATGGCAGTTATTTGGTACCAGAAGAATGAATTTCACCTCTTGTGAGAGCCCCGATACTTTGCTTGCCGTTTGGGAATCTTTCGCGTCCTACAACTGTAAGTCCTCTCCACCATGCCCAGATGGCACACTCCTTCATCCCAATATCTCGCAGCGGTCTAATAACGCGAATCGTCTTAGTCTGATATCCCTCCGCCTGCTGCGAGTTAGCAGAAATCCTAGGTGTCCATTCCTCCTGAGCTTCTTCTCTCACCACAAACCCACCACCTTGCGAGATTGAAGATATGAGTGAGATCGAAAGCGACGTCAAGGAGGTTCCCAGAAGTAGATGAGAAGATCCGGTCGACAGTGCAGCATGGAGAAGGAGCATTCGAGTCAGGGTTTGGATCGCGCTCGGAATGGCCGTTTGGGTTGGTAGGGATGAGATATACCTCCGCATGCGGGAAACAGGGCTATGTTGGTCGACCGTATCCGACAGAGCGGATATGAAAAGATCTACAAACGAGAGTGGTGGATAACTAGGCCACGCGAGCGTCATCCATGTCAAAAGTTACCGACCTTCATTCGTGACATTGACACCTAGATCCCTCTGTGGCAGCTGTCCGCCGATTTTCTCCCACCAATCATCACTAAAGGCATCTTCAATACGCAGCGGAGTAAAATTAAACTTGTGGTAGCTCTGAACCACAGCACGAATTTCATCCGTCCTGTCTCTCATCTGTCTGACAAAATTAGGATGATCTGAAGATAGTTCACTGAACAGGCGTACTCCGGGAAAAGCAGAACAAGTCTCTACGTAGCACACTGTCGCCTGTTGCCATACGCTTGAATTCCGAGGGTGATCCTTTCCACCTCTGGGCTTGTCCGTGTGGTCCGGTGGCTCTTGTGTTGAGAAATAGCTTTGATTCACCAGATCCAGGAGAACGGTGGATCCTAATCCACCAGATAATCCTACGAGAAGATTTCCAGATGCCTTCAGTGCTTTTCGGCGGGGACCATCAGGGACTGGATTGATCGATGGCTCTAACGAACGTCGAAATCTGGTCGCCACCATCGGAAAAAAGCACTCCCTGGATAGCATCTTTAGCGTGTTCACGCGACATAGTAGGATTTAGTGCGACATACTTGCAATATACTGCATAACGGATAACGACGTTTCCTAGCTTCGTTTTACACTTGATGCATTCTTTGCCCTTGTCAAATTTTAGGCGGCCTTAAATTCGCAGTGATCGTCGTTGAAAACAGAGTTGGATGCACTAAGGCAACTCACGCAGCATGAGTGTATCTTTCTCAGTGTCTGGGTTTCCGCACGAAGACATCTTGTTGAAGCTTTCAACGAGAATGTCGAGGATTTTTCGGAGGTCGAGTCAAACGCCAGTGACGGCCCGATCTTCCCGTTTACTTATTGGCACGTGCGTGGTGACGATAAAAATAAATTGATCAGGGGCTCCGAGTCTTATCTATACTGCATATAGCATGTGCGAAGTTGAACTTTGCCGCAAGTTGAACTTTGAGGGTGCGTCGGATCCCCCCCAGTTATGGCTGAGACCTGTGCGTTCTTCTATGGCACGTTGATGCACCCCAAAATTCTCAAGAAAGTTATCAAGAACGACGGCTCACACCTCCAGATATGTCCTGCGGTTTTAATGGTAATAAACTGTTGCTTCTCATCTTGAAAATTTCTGATCGACCGATCAGGAGTATACCCGACACAAAGTCAAAGTATGGATGCATGAGGACTTGTCTAATATCTCTGACGGACGTTGGATCAGTGGGCAGAATACCCAGGAATGATCCCATACGCACAAAGTAGAACTTTGTGTAATAGAGAATTGGGTCTTGAGGAAAAGTCAGTCAGAGGTGTGTTGGTGAAGGGACTCAAGCACACAGACATGATCAGTTTGGATCTGTTCGAAGGCCCTGTGAGTGATATACTGCCTATCGCTGGTTGTCATAATGTTGTTGACGGATTACAACAAGGAATATGTCCGAAAAGGTGTCAGCGCACATCAGCTAGGTGCACTAGTAAAATTGTCGGAACATCCATTTGACGAGGCGACCATGTTAACGACTAAACCACCTCCACTGCCTGATCTCGTGGACCTCGAGCCTGCGCTGGCAGCAGAAACCTACTTATACAAGAATTACGAGAATTTGGAGGCTGAACTGTGGTCATTTGAAGACTTTGTCAAGAACAGCGCTCGCAAGTGGTACGGAGAGGATGAAACTAGAAGTCGAGAAGATTCAGAAGTCGAGAAGCGGCGGCGAACAGGGCAGGGAGGAGCAGCTGCTCTGGATAGATACATGGCTGCACGCACGGATGACATAATGAACTAGTACAAGTACAGAACTTTGCTATGTAGAGGACCAAGGATGTACCCACTATTACAACAGGTGCTGGCATACTCCATCGTCACTTTCTTTATTATTTTCTTTCTGTCAGACGGTCTCAGCGATCGTGTCCGCTCTCTCACCTCATTCGGTCTCAAGAATCCTCGTATGTCCCTGAGCCTGTCATCACTGGTACTGATCTCAGTAACTCGGAAGCTCCTGATTTCGGTCGCTACCACCAATTGAGGATCCTGCCAGGCAGCCATTTTCCTCTAGGTTGGTCCGTATAACAACTGAAGTCAATAAACTCACTCTTTTGCCAAGATGACCAACAGAGACGCGTCATCATCGTGGGTGACATACATGGCATGCATAAACAGCTAAAGTTCAATCTCCTTCAAATTCGCTTCCCGTAGTTAGCTCATTTATATCTACTTACCAGCGCACTTTTAAACAAAGTTTCTTATCAACCATCCTCCGATATTCTCATTCATGTAGGGGACATCCTCACCAAAGGCTCTCATGATGGTTCCATGGGGGTTTTATCCTACATGACTTTCAACAACATCACGGGCGTCCGCGGGAACCACGACCAAAAGGTCATTGAATGGCGTGGATGGATGGACTGGATTAAAGGCTTACCAAAGGGGAAACTATGGCTGGAGAACCTGGACAGGCGATGGGTCGAGGCGGAGACGGGTGGCGTGTCTCCAGAACTATGGATTGAAAAGGAGAAGAAAAAGAACAGGAGCAGGTGGTGGAAAACTATTCCGAAAGGCTGGATCCTGTTCAGTGATCACTACAACCTGGCTCGAGCCATGTCTGAAGCTCAATACGACTATTTGCTGTCTTTGCCGCTCAGACTGTATATCCCTTCTGCACATACTTTTATCGTACATGGTGGCCTACTCTCCTCGAATCCGCGCTATCCTCCGGATCATGCTCGACAGCCACTGGCCCGGGTTCCGACTTTACCGCTGGATATCACGAAGGGAAAATCTATGCCGAAGAATGACACTATTGCGATGCTGAGGGGTATTCAAGAACTGTCCCTCCTGAACGATGTCCCACAAAACAAGATCCCATGGACAGTATTAAACCTCAGAAATGTTCTCGGTGGCAAAGTTTCAAAGTACGTCCAAGTCATCCAGTCTTGCTATCCCGTCGGCTATTAACACTTCATATGTGTAGTAAGAAAGACGGAGAGGCATGGCCCATGATTTGGAAACGCGACATGTCTCGCTGTGCAGGATTCGATCACGACGATGTAGCCACGAAACCGAAAGACCGTCCGCTGCCCTGCTATCCCTCTTCCATTATTTATGGCCATACTGCCTCGCGAGGCCTTGATGTGAAACGTTGGTCAGTTGGGTTGGACACCGGTTGTGTACGTTTCTGTCTTCTTCATAGTATGTTCTTAACATATACGCTAATTACTCCTTGAACAGGTGTATGAGAGAAGATTAACGGCTCTGGTCTTTGGACCGCCAAAGTTGCGTTCCTTATCCATTATGCAGCAAAGTCGAGGACATAAAGACGATGATAGAGAAGATGGCGAGGATGGCGATTACTATATCAATGGTCGAACGACATCGGTCCCATTTGGAGACACTGGGCGGGCATCAATAGTTAGCGTGTCGTGCTCCTGAGGTTCCGTTTCCGTCATATTTCGCCACAGGCATTGGCACTGTAATTACGGCTGTAAGTTATACCACAGGCTAATACATACTTATGTTACTTAGTTTATTGTACTTCATCGTATTGTACTTCTGATATACTGTCTCTGAGAGACTTATACATACACTACACACACATTCAGTTCGCAACTAGTTGGCAGCTATTCAATGACAGTCGAGCGATTAACAAATAAACATGACATTCGTGTCCTACGATAGTGTAGGCAAGCCACAACTCTAGTCAGTCATCGATGGTTTGAAACAGACAAACAGGTACTGACAATGGGATGGGAGCTGGAGAGCTGAGGTTTCTGGCTGTATTTCGCCCGAAGGATTTCCCTGATGCTGACAAGAAGCTGTTGATAGCTTTGCTGGGTGCTTTGGTCTGTTCGCAAACACTGTTAACAAAACTCCTCGTGCGCAAGAAGAGGGGCATACTGAGAGCAGCTATAAATGCCTGCGCAAGAAGCATGAGTACACCATGGATAGTTAAAAAGAAGTCCAAACGACTCACATAACTCATAGCGCCAGTCGCTTGTCCAGCTTCCTGGGTGTCAGCACTGGTTTGAGAATCCTTACATCCACTCCAGGATATCTATGTCATGCACCCGTTCACTACGTTCATAGCAAGAGACATGTATAGATTACTTACGACATCAGCAGAGCTGGTCCTGGTTGCTTTGGCATACTGCTCAGCCTTTTGAGTATTTCCAGTTGCAGTCTTGACTAATCCCATGGCAGATTTAAGTACGCCACCCAGGTCACCGCGGGCATAAGAAGTAACGGCAGACAACATGCCCTGAGCTGCTTCAGATGCGAGGTTGGGTTCTTTGATCTTGCCTTCAGTAGAGTACTACAGGTATGTCTTTGTCAATTTCAGTCGGCACTGATAAGTCAACAAAGCATGTTCTTACGATGTAAGGCAAATCTGATTCGAGTAATTAATGTTAGTGAATGCTAAGAAACTGGGCTGAGGTGCTGACCAAGAGCGGACCCTGAGTGACACGACTAAACATTCATTAATACATTATGAAAGAATAGATAACGGGGATCTCATACATCAAAAATGGCAGTTAAGCGGCAGCCAGTTGGCAATGATTTGACCATGATGTCATGCATCAGCTGAATGAGTCCGCTTTGAGCATTGACAAGTGAAAGAGGGACATTTGGACTTACGTCGTCAACAATATGCCCATTTCTCTGAAAATCTACCTGTGTCAAGGTTGAGAAACAGACGAGAGATCACATGAACTGCAAACCCACTGGATATATGACTATCTCGCAACGTGGAAATTAGAATAGTCCCAATATTGTTCAATGGACTGACCTTCATCATAACCGTCTGCCTCGTCACCGTCTAGATCTTTGGTCTGACCCCCGTGTCCTGAATCTGGAACAGAGGTGAGTAACCTCGACAAGACCTGAGCTGAGTCTAAAATTAACGCACAATGGAAGAACAGGGAGTCATTGGCTGCAGCACCACGGACAAGCCATTGCATCGCTTGTATCTGCCCCAGGAATGACTTTGTGATACAAGAAGCAAAAAAAATTGCGATACATACGATGTTTTCCCTCGTGGGTCTCTGACGAGAGTTGGTTGCGTCGTCTGTAAGTATTACCATATCTTCTTTTTTGTATCCGTATGTTCCTGATACAGACGCATCTAGGAAACACCATGTCGAGCAAACTGCGCGGCTTACTGATAAGGAAGTTCACTATATTATGCACGTCGTTGATACAGCCCCCCAATTGACCTGTCTGTCCAATGTAATTGATGCCAATCTAGAATATATGTCAAGGTAATAACTACATAAAGAATACGCGCAACGTACACACAGGGCCTTTTTCTTTCCATTACATTGCGAGTACTGGAAATATGGCTGCACTTGTTGTTGGTTGGCATTTTGGAATTGGGGGCCGTAGTGTTGTTGCTCTGTGGGAGGCCTTGAGGGTGGTCCAGCTGCAAAGGAACACGTTAGTTTCCGGAGGCTCACAAATAATGATAGCAAATTCATTAACCGGGATGTGCATAAGGATTTCCTCTGTAGCTGATACTATCAGCAATGACTGTCAAGGTATGTTAAAAGAAGTGACAGACGGAGGAGGCCCATATTGTCCGGGGTATCCACCATGTGCTCTGGGCTCCTGGTGCCGATTCTGGTACTGCTGACCGGGGTAGGTTGAACTCGGCACGGGAGGAGCGCCAGGTGGAGGTCCGTATCTAAAAGGAAAGTATAGGAGCACATCGCCCTCTGAGCAAGGTATCGCGTACCCATGAGGTGGACCGGCGGGAGGGCCATAACTGGTCATGTTCGTTTCAGACATTGAGCATACAATGACGGGAACAAGCTTACCCAGGTGTAGCAGAGGTAGCAGAGGGAAACCCGAGACTTTGTCAACATCATGAAGTCAAATTCAGTCGCATGGAGCAGAGTGACTCGTACCCTGCCGGAGGAGTGTAGCTTTGGAAGGATATATGAATACTGGGCAACAAACAGCGGTGTAGAATGCTTACCCATGAGGAGGCCCAGAAGGAGGCCCGTACCTTTACATATCAAAAACATCAGAATTTGAATCGCACTGCGGGGAGAACAGTCTTACCCAGAAGGAGGCGGTCCAGGTAGTGCACCATAGCTTGAACGTCCACTTCATTACAAGATTATGTCGAAGGTGTAAACGTGCACTTACCCTCCTGGTGGAGGAGCATAGCTTGGAGTATATCCCGCATGCCCGCGATCCGCGCCGGGGTAGCTATATTGGCAAGTAAAATGGCGTGAGCAACATCTATAGACAACTCCTTACGCGCTTGAACTGGGAAAACTGGGATCCGGGAAACTGACATGATGCAATTTGCAATTCAGCATAGCGTAAAGACTGTAGACAGGACCACATACGATGGTGGAGCCGATCCATACGCAGGCGGCTGGTGATTATTATTCCACATGTTGCTGAAGAGAAGGATGTAGTATGTAAACAAGGGATGGGCCGACCGTTCGGACTCGAAGCCTTCCTAGTTGTGACACAGCTTCTTTAGCTACGTGGCAGATGACCGTGAGTCATGATGCATCCTGCGTCAAACTTCTATATCATGGCCACCGCAGTACTTCCATCATCATTCATGTAACCCTTAGGCTTAAGCGCAGCGTGTCTGAGCATCTCGTACCGCGGGTGCATTCTATTCATATAATTCCTTGGCCTTTATGCGATTTACTACGATTTGGACGCGATCTGAAAATCAACCGCTGCCGTGTGTCCTAAGGAGACTGTATCGACTTGAATCTCGTCTGAAGGGCCCGGGGAAATCTTGAGAACAGTACAATTGTTATGTTTCAGCATCGCGACTCGTCATTCCACTGGGTTCAAGCTTGAAGTATACTCTAATCACGTATGCATCGTGTCACCACTTAAAAGCGCCGCACGCGACGCGAGCACAATCAGTTGTCTTGTACTAAAAGTATGTCCGGTCCGTACATTTCCCGTTGTACAGTTACATTGTACCGTCCACTTGTCTAGGCTTAATACTATTCATAGAGCGCGACAGTACGGCTTTTCAGGTATATGATGGTGATGATGGAAGGCCACCAGCCCAGCTATATATCAACTCGAGCGTTATCTTATAAGAAACATTCCCATTACACCACATTCAATCACTCCTCTAACAACCATTATGACCGGAGGTACTGACCTAGGAACTAGTCCATATACGGCAGAACGTCGAAGGACTCTTGCTGGTAAATCAGGATGGGTAAATTAAAACAGGAAATCATCACAGTCAACAGCTGCTGAAATTGAATGTTCATAATCAGGCTGGCCTTGTTCATAATCGCAAGGTTTTTGCAATTGCTGTATTTGCCTCTCTAGGTGGACTGTGCGTGCATAGGGTTAGTTGCATAGATTCAGCTTAATGTCGCTTCGTCTAGCTTGTATGGTTAGTGCCTTTAGTTTATCAAGTTTGTATAGTGTTCAGTTCTCGCTTTCACAGGGTACAATCAGGTTAGTCCATTTGCGGTGCCTTGGATCTTACTCATAATCTATGTTCCATAGGGTGTCCTCTCAGG
Source organism: Tricholoma sp. MG99 (assembly GCA_003521275.1). Classification (NCBI taxonomy): domain Eukaryota; kingdom Fungi; phylum Basidiomycota; class Agaricomycetes; order Agaricales; family Tricholomataceae; genus Tricholoma; species Tricholoma sp. MG99. The sequence continues at coordinate 9,868 of QOVE01010724.1, read as the reverse complement.
TATCCTAGCGTATGTGAGGCAGATCAGCCCTGTTCAACGACTCTGACAATCTAGCAGCATGTCGACTTTTGACCGCCGGATGGCATCTGCCGTAAATAATCCTGGGACAAAGGGATGGCTGGTGGCCATTTTTGAACTGGGGGCATGGTTTGGTGTTCTGATGACAGGTAACGGCGAATGAGCATGCGTAGGCAGTAATATCTGACTTTCGAGTTCCTCTTAGGGTACTTTGCAGATAAACTTTCGCGAAAATACACGATCGTCCTTGGTCAGTCTGTCATACTACTTCAGTATTGGACATACTACATGAAATTCTTCTAGCGGTTGTGGTTTTCATCATTGGTGTCATCGTTCAAACTACTGCAAAAGATCCATCATATATCTATGGAGGTATGACTTGTTCACGCAGGAGTGCGTCTTTTTCTGAACCCACTCATAGGCAGATTTGTAACTGGTATGGGTGTCGGCTCCTTGAGTATGGCCGTTCCTTTGTACAATGCCGAAATTGCTCCCCCCGAAGTTCGCGGAAGCTTAGTCGCCCTTCAACAGCTGGCTATCACTTTGGGAGTCATGGTATCCTTCTGGATTGATTACGGTATGAGGACACTAGCTTCTGTGAAAAATAATCACCGGTACATATTCCATTTGTGCACTATAGGAACGAACTATATTGGGGGGACAGGGGCAGGTCAACGCGAGGCTGCCTGGAAAATTCCCCTTGCTCTGCAGCTTGTACCCGCTTTGATCCTCGGAGTGGGTATCTTGTTCATGCCATTTTCTCCAAGGTATGATCTGCTTCATAGAGCACTGAGGATGTTTATGCCGAATATGGACTATTCAGGTGGCTTGTCAATCAAAGACGTGACGACGAGGCCCTTCAAGTTCTGAGTAGTGCTCGTGGCCTTCCGCCTGATTCTGATCTAGTTCAAATCGAATTCCTGTTAGTGACTTTGGTGAAGCACACGAAATAGCATAGTACTCACACCCTTTGACATAGCGAAATTCGAGCACAGTATCTTTTCGAGAAGGAGACGTCTGCAGAAAAATTCCCCCAGTACCAGGATAACACCTTCTGGTCAAATTTCAAACTTGGATTCTTCGACTATCTCAGTTTGCTCACTGACCGAAGTGCGTTCATAACTGACTTCCGATATCTAGCCTAATTTTAACTTCCTGTCCAGGTCTACTTTATCGAGTTGTTGTAGGCACTCTGTAGGTTCATTGCTTTCCTAGTTCATCCAATATTCATATATGCACAGGATAATGTTCTTCCAACAGTGGAGTGCGTGTTGCGCATCTTTTTGTATGCTGGGCCTCTCATTCACCTTTCATAGCTGGAATCAATGCAATTCTCTACTATGCTCCAACTATTTTTGCATCAATAAACCTCACAGGAAGTGCTATTTCTCTTTTAGCTACCGGGGTCGTGGGGATCGTGTATGGCTCTTTTCAATTCATGCTTGCTTGCTGTTGTTGAGTCAACTATCAATAGGCTTTTTTTGGCAACAATTCCAGCTGTTATCTGGGTTGATCAACTTGGTCGCAAACCTGTTTTGGTTTCCGGCGCCTTCATTATGGGCACGTACGTGATCGAGTACTAAAATCTCCACCTCATGCGATACAGAACTTCAGATGCCACATCATTGTCGCTATTCTTACGGGTCTTTTTCACAATTCTTGGCCGAGGTATGTAACGCTTCTAGCTGCCGCTACTGGATATGTTGTCAATTGATTGGTTGTTGCAGCCACGTCGGTCTGTGTTTATCACTCAGCACTATATGGCAGAACTGATTAGATCGTATTTCGCTAAGCTGCTGGCTGGGCGGCCTGTGTCCTTGTCTGGATCTTTGCGATTGGTAGGTTCCCATTGTGAATCCTGGAACTTTCTGATGTCCATACTGGTGGTATAGGCTTCGGCTATAGTTGGGGTGAGTATGAAGTTTGTCGCACTGTTTTTGACGCCTCATTCTGTTTTAGGACCCTGTGCATGGATTCTGGTGGCTGAGGTAACGCCGATCTCTCAGCGAGACGACTTGTGACTGAGTGACATGGTGCAGATTTGGCCTTTGAGTGTTCGCAGTAAAGGCATATCGATTGCTGCTTCCTCGAATTGGGTTAGAGTGCCGTCAACAGTTTATAAGCCGTGTACTGATCCATCACCATCATGCCCAGATGAACAATTTCATCGGTAAGTGTTCAGCTGGTACATATACCTGGATATAGATCGACAATGACGGTGTGCTTGCAGTGGGACAGGTACGTGGCGCTCGACATTATTATCCGTGATAATACCAACTTTGCGACGCTGGCAGGTGACGCCTTCCATGCTTAGTCATTTAGGCTTTTGGACATTTGTCTTCTTTGGGGTGTGTTATCCTCATGCCTTTCATGATTTTCTTCAGGTCACTTACCACAGCTGGGTAGGTCTTTTCCTTGATGGGCGGCGTTTTCGTCATGTTCTTTGTAAGTGATATGTCGTGAACACGTTTCACGATATTCATCACTATTACAGGTACCAGAAACTAAGGGTACTTTCAGCACTTATGATTCACCTACCTGCCTATACTCAAACTTTACAGGACTTTCCTTGGAAGAGATGGATGAGCTTTTTGGTAATTCACGAGGACTAGTAACGGCAGATGTGGAACGCCAATTGGCAATTTATCGCCAACTTGGTTTACTTTCTGCAGATCCAAATGAGAAGTCAAATCATGACTCGGAGTCTATGCCAGTGCATGAGGAGAAAGCTGAAGCATAGCGGATGTATGATATGGACAAAGATCTTTGGTCAACTATTGGCAATACAATTCGTCAACTTTAAATTTACAGTTTACTTTTGGTTTACTTAGTAACTTTCGTCATAAACGCGGATTAAAACAAGGGTAAGGAGCGTTTTTGCAGGCCTCTGCGCTGAGCAAAAAGCTTTCTCACGGGCCACGGCCTCGCCGACTCCCAGGCTGCGCCTGCATTCAATGTGATTTTGTTCAGCATACCGTCTTCACATGGTGCTATTGTTTAGCAGATGCTTTGTTGAGGAAAGTCCCGGTATTGCGAGACAGTTTCACTCTAGCGAGCGCTACCTCACGTTTTTGAATTGTGCAGCAGACTGAGGTTACCGAATTCGTCGTTGCGTGGCCACGTGATGAGACGCGACCACGACACGCGTGACATTCATATGTGACGGACGCGTCTTGCCATACTACTTGTCATGAATCAACGTTAATCAACCATGAACCACCAAGAAGCCTCCTCCCAACTCTCTTTTCTGGAAGCTTTGAACACTGCTCAGCTTAGAGGTATGTTACTGAGCATACGTCTGGTGCAATCATAGTGAAGAGCTACGCTCGAAATAGCCGTTAAACACCCACCGTCGATTCCGGTTCAGATATTAGCAGGCCCTGGTAGTGGAAAGACTAAAGTATGTTGCATTTATATGATTACCACACTTGCATTCTCATATATATGTTTGTTTATAGGTACTCACCTCTCGAATCGCATACTTGATCCTACACCATTCTATACCACCGTCATCGATATGTGCTGTAACATTCACGAACAAGGCGGCAAATGAGATGCGGGAAAGACTCACTAAACTGATTGGAAAGCACCGTATATCTTCTGTGAAAATGGGAACATTCCATGCACTTTGTGCTTTATTTTTGCGGAAACATGGGAGGTTGGTTGGCTTGGACGAAAATTTCACGATCTGTGATGCAGATGAAAGGTGAGTCTCTCTTATCTGTAGCCTTCTCTTTTCTCCTAATAAGACAACAGCAAGAAGATAGTGTCTACGCTGCTCAAAACATACAGCGAGTTTCTTGAGGAAAAAAACCTTATCCTAAAGGAAGGGACAGTGCTTTCAATGATCTCTAAAGCTAAAGCAAAAGGACACACGTCTGCCGAGCTCTCTGCAAAGCTTAAAAAAACAAGTCAAGATGCAAAAATACTCACGGCTGCTGCTACTACCGCCAATGACATCGAGTGTCTTGTAGCTGAGATCTATCAACAGTATGAGAAGATACTCCGACGGAATAACTCCCTGGACTTTGATGATCTACTTCTTTTTGGTGTCAAACTCTTTACAGAGCATAAAAAGACTGTGAGTTGGTGTAGACATGTCCTGGTCGATGAATTGTGAGTGCATTCATGTTCGTCATTTACTATGGCTAATAACCACTATAGTCAAGATACAAATATCACACAATATGAGCTTATGAAGGCTCTTGCAATCGAACGATGCGTGAGTGTTGTTGGTGATCCAGATCAGTCGAGTGCGACAACATTTATCAGTATCTCTTTCATTGCCTGACGCTATCTGTATGGAATCTCAGTATACGGATGGCGTTCTGCCGAAGTCAAGAATCTAGCAAAGATGCGTTGTGGTGCGTTTTAAACGCTTGAACAAATGCATGGTACTTAGCTCCCCTAGACTTCTCAGGGACTGAAGAAATATTTTTAGAGCAGAACTATCGCTCTACAGCCTCCATTCTTAAAGCTAGCCTAGCAATAGTTGCCCAAGGTAAACCATATTCACTGAAGATGTATCTGCATTCATCTTATGTATTAGACAAATCTAGGATTCAGAAATCGCTCCACACAAACCATCCTGCCGGCCTGACTCCTGTCCTGCGGGCCTTTCCTACAGAACATTCGGAGGCGGCATTCATTGCTGTGGAATGTAAGAGATTGGTTGCTGAAATGGGTGGCGTACTTGATTGGGGAGATTTCGTTGTGCTACGTGAGCTTCTCCTGTTTTCTTTACACGGCGACACTTGTTTAAGATCGGTCGTAGTTCGTTTCAATGCTTTGTCCCGTGTCATAGAAAGTGCCTTACAAAAGGAAGGCATCCCGAACAGGGTGCTTGGTGGCCACAAGTTCTTCGAGCGTCTGGAGGTTTGTCCCGATCCATTTGGACAGTTTGATCCCCTCACTGTGTCTTAGATCAAGAATTTACTGGCATATCTCCAGCTGGTCGACAACTCAAGCTTTAACCCCGCTTTGATGCGCGCAGCGAACGTGCCTAGTCGAGGCATTGGCGAGAAGGTGGGTTCAATCGTTATAACGCGATAATGTTACTCAGCTGTTACATCAGACCTTGCTTCAAATATCTGCTCGAGCAGAGAAGGCTCAGGTCTCACAGCTCTATATCATCGAGGGCATTTGTGATGGTAAATTACCTGATATTAAGCCTAACGCCAAGCAGAAATTTCTTCCTTTCGTCAAAGTAATTTGTACCTTGCGTGCATTAGCAGAGAAGGTATCCTTTGTTGTATACATGTGGCTGGCTTGACAACACTGCCACGTTAGGGAACCTCTCCTCCAGATATTATCCGTCGGCTGGTGGAGCTCCTCGAGTATGAAGACTATTTGAGACGGACTCAGCCAGACTGGGAAAGTCGTTGGGAAAACGTTCAGGAGCTCATCACCTTCGCCAGCGAAATTGAGGTCGGTGATGTTGATGAGCAAGAGACCTCAACAGAAAGTGGCCTCAAGTCAGTAACTCATTTTCTAAATCCGAAGTTGGCCAATAGCTTCATCGACAGGAAAACCCCTCTTCGGTCGTTTCTTCAAGCCTCCATGTTGTCGTCGGAAGGCGACAACCAAAGCAGTGATAACAGCAAAGATGTATTTCCCTTTGTCGCCAATTTGTCCTATCTCACGTCGTACTTAGAAGGTTACAATATCGACATGCCATGCTGCCAAAGGCCTCGAGTGGCCTGTCGTGATGGTCCCTGCAGGTGTGTACCTTGTTACTGCCACTTGGTATCTATAAAATACAGCATATTGTAGTTGAGGAGGGCACTTTCCCATTCTATCGAACAGAAGACATCGAAGAAGAGAGGTGAATATCCCACCATCACACCTATCCACTGCTAAGATAAATCTCAGACGGCTACTGTATGTCGCATGTACGCGTGCACAAGGTCTGCTTTACCTCTCTCATGCCACCATGCGCAAAGTGGCTGGCGAGACGAAAATGAAAGGATTGTCTGTGTTCGTGTCGGCAGTCACAAGTCAGAACCCTGTATGCGTCCAGTCGAATTTTGCAATTATCCTCATGCCGATGGTATCCGCAGGCACTGTTTGCTACTAGCAATCCTGAATTTCGAAGTAATAATCGGGCTGACATCTGCCAAGTCCTAAACAAACCTTTGCCTGATAAGGAGGAGGTTTCCCGTCGAATGACCGAATTGTTTGTTCACATTATGCACATTGCAGTATCTTTGTCTGATGGGGCAAATTCACCAGTATTCGGATGTCGCGACAGCATATAGCAGGTAGCGAAGAGCACGGTGCTCGTGCATCTTGGGTCGGGAGTGTAGCAAGGCCTCAGCATAGTAAGTACGAGTCGTCGACGCTTCTGCCATCACTGATTTTAGCCTATCCAGTTGCGAGCACACAAAGCAGAGAAAACATGCCCACATCGTTCACAATGGTGCTGGATCTGGCCAAAACACCTTCACTGCTCGATATCCCCGCCAGATCACCAGCGATAAAGTCCAGTCAACCAGCGCCAAACCCCAAAGAAACAAATCCATCACTGTGCAATCAAGTCGTGGCTTCCGATAACGCACGTTTTTCGTGGCCTCCGACGGAGGTCGCCATGCCATATTCCAGAAGCTTGCCCGCGAAAAGGTTCCCTGATAAGTCCCGACCGCCGCCGGAGACCTGTTCCTCGCCAGATAGCAAGCACCCCCAAACTAAGTCTTCAGGAAATGTCCTGGCAGAGATAGGGACACAGCGCGCGCTGGCTGGACTAGTAACCGCTGCGCAAGGTGTGAAACGACGGCTAGGCATGGGACGAGGCGGTGCCGGGTATTCAAACAAGAAGTTCAAGCCACCGATGTGATGTTATCACACGTATGGGGTCAAAGGACGTCTAAATGATAATGACATCGAGAAGCATGCAATAATATTAACACGATTCAGGTCTGACAGAATCCTCGCCACAGCCTGGCATTCATACACGCCCCTCCCCCGCCATATACCGAAGGTTTGAATTCTCATATTTTATCTATAAGGAGAGACCTGCTACCTGCATAACATTGACAACACTCGGCACGAAGTTAAGATAGCTTGACAGCCGAGTTGCCTCGTGTCCTGGCAGTTGAGACCATCCAACACGGCCATCTGGGTCCTTGATCTTTGCCAGTTTCCTTACCTCCCATGAGCCTGTGTAGACAGAGCCTCATGTTTTCAACGAGGCAAGCGATCTGATGGACCGATCATGCATAAGTTCGCGCGTTCTACTTACAACTCGCGGCTCCTTTAGCACATCAATGGGCAATTACGAAGACCTGTCAACTACTTTTTGTTGCTGACCTACTATATCCTGATCTCACCCAGATTGTCTCTGGCTGGTTGGTATATCAATCATTGCGAGTTTTCTTCAGCTTAAAGTGCCTTTATACCGCCGCATCACATTTACTCCACCTCCTCGTTACTCGTCTCGTGAGTGACACGAGGCATTTATAAAGGTGGGCTGATTGATACAAGAAACGCAAGCAACATCGTCAAATCATTGACGATTCTCCTCTATTTAACTGAGATAGTCACCTAGACCTGTTCCCAATACAGCGATGCGCGCCAATAACCGTAGTCGAAACGTCCTCGCTATCCCCGGTGACGGTATCGTACGGGCAGCCGACAAGGCGAATGCTACTCCGGTCACTCCCGCGGTTACTGGAATCGTATATCCCTCGAGCTCTCCGATGGACGCTCCCACTGAGACCGAGTCCACTAAATACGGACCGCCACCCAATCGCTTTTATAACCATCCAAATATTGCAGCATCATCTATCGATGATGTACCAGAGTCTGTGGCGGATGGTCAATCGCTGGATCAACTGTGGGGAAGTATTCGACAACAGAAGGAGCGCAAGATGGCCAAGGAACGTCCGAAAGTCCAATCGCTTGAGGAACCTGTAAATGAACTACCTTCAGAACATCCAACCAGTGCAGTTGACGTTCCGGTCCTGGAATCGCAAGCTTCTGGTCGAAAATCACTACAAAAGCAAAAATCGATGTGCGTTTTGATCGCCGCTCCAGGGCATATAAATCCTTATCTTTATGTTCCAGTTCGACATTTCGAGAATCGACAGATGGCCGATCGATAGTTGCTAGTTTTGATATGCATGATGTTCCAAAGCAAAACATCCATGTCAGTTTCCAACGAACCCGGCTCGTGGTTACATGGGAGACAGCGGAGCTATATGAATGGGAAGAAGGGGGATACCTTATGAGAGAAAGAGTAGAAAGGATGTTTAATAGAACACTGCCGTTACCGGAGGGAACGAGGGTAACTAACTGCTTTTCCAGCGTTTTGTCTCATGCTAATGTATTATCTTTAACTCTTAGTTTGAAGAAATTCGTGCTCAAATGAATGGTCACCATCTAGTGCTCCGATACCCTAATATGCGATGTCTGAAAGTAGAGATACGGTCGAGATCAGGAGAATCATGAACATTCCTCGGCCGTAACAGTTTGTATCATAATGTATACCATAACATGACAAGTTTAAGAACTTGTACGATTCCGTAAGAGTGGGTAGCAAACACGATCCGATCTCAGGAACAGCTAAAAGGATTGACAGGTGAAGGATGGCAAATTGAATGGAACTTCCTCGACACAGAGCATATTGTCAGAATGTTTGTGCTAGAACGATCATCTGATGCAATACAACGGGCAGCAGAGGACAGACAGAGCGCGATTTGTCTGGGAGATTAGCAGAGAAGGCTCAAGAAGGCCTGATACCCTTTAGGACATGACGTTGGTTTCCGTGTTTGCAGGACAAGTCGTAATAGAAGATTGGATAATCTGTTCAGCATGCCGCCCTCTTTCCAGAAAGTCTTCGAAGAAAAAAGCTAGAGGTTTCAATGGTTTATTTGCCAAGGGAGTAGGCGAAGGAGAAGACGGTGCAAAGTCAGACTCGCCATTCGGCTGGAGTATGTCAAGTGTGCATGCGTGGGAAGTGAGTTGCTCGGAGCACTGTGTTGTTGTAGGCTTGGGCAAAATGGGAGGCGAGTGTAGCGAACTTCTGGATGGCGGCGATGAGCAGCACGTTAGTATGTCTTGAGCATCGTCTAAGGGAGCAACAGTATGCAGCGAGGTCCGTGTTGCTGCTCCAGAATGCAGTATAGACGAAGATTGCTTAAACAATCTTGAGGTGACATCAATAGTGACACCGAGGATACGATGAATGTGACGAAACTTACATATTTGAATGCAGTCGCTGGGAATATGTATCTTCAGCATCCTGAAAAGGAATGAACGACAACGGAGGGTAGCTCAAATGCTTAACAGGATGTTTTGCAGCGGAAGGAAGACTTTCCCGCCGTGTGCGAGATTCTCGTAATACATTCCTCGCCGTAGCATCTCTCCATCTCGTGAGGGGCTTGAAAGCGACTCTAGATTCTTGAAGTGTCGTACGTGACAGAAAAGACGCCGATTGAAATGGAACGGCTTTTCTAGGATCTACCAATGACCATGTCCGACGCTTGGATTCCTGCAATTCTAGGCCTGGACTCTCGAGAACAAAATGCAAAGGTAAACGCGAAGAGGGTGCACCGCCGTCCAAAATATCCGGATTGATCAAACAGTCGGCAGGATTTCCGTTACACATTACAGAGGCTTGAAATAAACGTTCCGCAAGTGGCTTGGGCTTGGGCTTGGTGGTCTTCCGAAGGCGGCCCGACCGTGCTTTCCTTGATGTATCTGCATCCAAGGTCCCAGGACTGAGAGACGTAGGACGACGACCTGTACTGACAGTGCGATGCCGCTCGAGCCGCCTTGGAACCGGGGAGAAGTCATCTGCATCCTGTGCAGGAGAGGAGCTGCTTGATTTAACGATGCGGCGACCTCGACGACC